>VXAY01000996.1:205654-231460 GCA_013399855.1 Oxyruncus cristatus
GCCATTACACCCGGTCCAGGGCTCGCACTGGGCCACGCATACGGGGGGGCTTCGTGTACGGCTCATCTTTTGTACAAAGTCCCAAGGTCGTCAGGGGCTCAGCCCCTCTAAGGAGAATTCACTCAGCTTCTTTACCATTCTGTGGCTGCAATTCCTCTGCAGCTTGCTACAAACAGTTTTTAGGTGATCCAATTTTGGCCTCCAGCCATCTCTGCCCTCCCTGGGCTATCCAGGCCTCTGGGGGAAGAACTCACACAAAAGTCTCTTCACTCCAAATCATTTCCACAGGTGACAGGGGTTTTGGTTTTAAAGTCTTTTCCCCTGCTGGAGGGAGAGAGGGAGGCTCCCCCGCGCTTCTGCACTCCCTCCTTTTCACTGACCTTGGAAGCTACAGCGTTATCTCTTGTTCTCCGCCGCTCCTCTCAGGGCTGGAATTTCTTCTGCCTCAGCCGAGTAGCTTTTCCTGGAGTTTCCTCTCCACTCTGCCACATGCCTCGGCCAGAAGGTTCAGTGCCAGGCCTGCCCCCGGCCCAAGGCCAGGGGTGGAGGGGGCCTGGCCCCCACTCGGGAGGCCTTGCTGCCTCACTCACATCATGGCTCCGAATTTCTTTCTGCCCCACACACAACTACAACCCCTTCTTTTCCGGTTTGTGTTAAATATGTAATTCGTGGAGACGTCACAGAGGTCCTCTATTGGCTACTTAGCCGGAATTTCACCTGGAATCAACCATCTTCTACTCTAATACTGAGGGGAATGGGCTAAGCCATGACAGTATTCTCCTGCTCCTTTTAAAAAAGGACACATACACACATAAAAAAACCCAAACCTTTTTCTTCCACAATTACTTTTATTCTGTTCTCCTCCTATTTTGAAACAGGCCAGAGCACAGTTTGACTCACTGTTCAAAATCAAGTGTTTAGTTAGTTACGAGGGGTACGAAATTTCAAGTCTTTAATTCTTCTCCTCGGAGACAGAAAAGAGGTTTGAATAATTAAGGGGCAGAAGAGGGAGGCAGAATTACTGACACCCTTCCCCAGTTTTGTCAAAACGATCAAACTTCCATTCAAGACTTAGCAAAATAGCTAAACAAACTTCAGTTTGAAGTGACTGTTACAATAAAATATATGTTGCAGGTAAGTGTACACTTACTCTTTCCAGATTAGAACAACTGTTTATGAAAAGTGATGTTTAAATGGGAGTCTAGAAGTATGCAGAATTTCCTGGTAACCATTTGGGGGGGGTGAAGGGGGGAAGAGGAAAAAGAAATAAGAGGTGGGAAAGGAAGAAAGATTATAAAGATTAAATCAGAAATTTCTCTGTTCAAGATCACTATTTAACCATGTCTTAGAACTGATAAGTCATCCAGTGATAAGGACCATTCATCAATGAAGTTATTTTAGAATAAGAATCCACATACATAAGCAGTTTGGGCCCTCGCACCACATTTCATTACTGTGAGACACTTGTCAGGATAGGTGATGGGCCTCTGAGGAATTAAGATTTAGTTTCCTTTATTCTTTTCAAAGACACAAGATCATGAAGGATGGAAAAAAAATTCAGTGAAGAAGACAAACTTACTGATCTTGAAGCCTCTTAAACTATCCTAGAATATTTCCCAAAACCTTCTCATTCTGGTAGCACTAGAGAAAAACTTATTTAAGAAAAAAAGTGTGTAGTTGTTAGCAATTTTTTTTTAATTTATAATATTGATTTAAAAAATACTATCTACTGAGTAACTAGTAATCTTTTAACACAAGATCCAATAATTCTGATAAAGGCTGTTTAAATAAACTTATCATCTTTGATTTTTATCATATTTTATAAGTATTATGTAGGCTAAGTCATCTCTCAGGTTAAAAAAAAAAAAGGCAGTGACCATGGCACTCTTCTTTCCTTTTTTTTTTTCTTTTTTAAAATCTTTGGTTTAAGCTATATATCTCCGCAATGAACGATCATTTTAACAAATAGCCCATTGCCTCTTCATGAAATAAAATTCAGTGCAGCAGAATAGGTCATCTTTGCTAAACGTTTGGCTTGAATTAACAGAGCTGGACTAGCATTATCTCCCTTTCTCCAATCTGAGGAATGTGCATGACAATATAAAGTAAGTAGTATTAGAACACTTAACAGCAGCTGTTTATACTCTAGCACCTGAACTCCTAACAGCTGCATTGAGTTGATATATGAGGCTCCTGATGTCATTACAAAGCTTCAAGATAAATGCCTCATGAGAAATGGGAAGAAAGGGCCTCTTTGGAAACTGGCATCCCAGCCAAACACAATCAATAAACCCCATATTCTGAAGAAAAAGAACATCTGCGAATTTCATTAGGCTTCAACAGTCTTCCAACAAACATGTCATAGAGAGTTTAACTACAGTTATTGCTATAAGCCACCTTAAAGAAAGCAATACAGGGAACCTTTACATGGCTAAATATCTGCACCACTGATTTAAAGCAGGCATACGTAATTGTTTATTCATGTGAAAACTAAAGGGTTGGAATTCCTTTCTGGAATAAACGGGGATAAATCCATGGTTCTGCACCAAACTGTAATGCCACAAAGTTTTGGTAATTTGAATAGATGTTGCCCTCTCTATTATCTAAAAATCTCAAGTAGTTATTCTTGATCTTCTCATGATTTTACACTCAAAAGTTGTAAAAGAAAACAGCTTACAGCTAATGCCATCACTGATCATCCTCCTTCAGACCAACAGAACTCTTCACTAAACTGATAAAATTTACTTGTGCACAAAGACTCCTAACCTAAAAATGTCACCACATTTCACATAAAAACCAAAACACACTGTTCAATCTCACTCTCAATAATAACAACACATTGCACACTATGCAGTAAAATATTTCACCTACAGATTTCTCTGCAAGAAATTTAAATAGAATTCTACTCCTTCTTCTGCCTAAAACCAGTAAATGTTTTATTTGGGGACTGATTACACCTCTGTCTACATCCCCACTAGTAAACTAGAACTGGTTAGGCCACTTTGGCTATCTATGCTCTTCACCTGTCAGCAGGTCACACTGTGGCCTGGACTACCAGCACTGCCCCACATGAACAGTTCACATAAACCAAATTCAATCAGAATTATTAATGACTGGTAACATATCCCACATTTGTTGCTACATTGTTATCCCACATAGGTTGCTACACATTTAAAATTGTTACTGAATCACAATGACAAATGTTCCATGTCAGAATCAATACTCAGGTTGATACAACACAAAAGAAATAGCAACTGCAGGTAACAGTATGCACCTAATACTGTGAGCTGCAGACATAAGAAAGGAGGTTTTTTCTATTTATAATTTTAGCAGTGATGCCATATAAGATTCTCAGACCCTGATGTGGGTTAATTCATAAAATGACTGAGTCAAATTTAGAAAAGACCTCCAATGAGTTGACATTCACATTCCTCATAATACCAGAAATTACTGATTTAGGTTTCCAGGCTTTCCTTTACAGGATAATAATTTTAAAAAGCATCTTTTAACTTCTGTGGTTCATAATAATTAAGTATCGCTACCTGTATTTTTCCAGCAGGGAAATCAAGACACTAAAATATGCAAAGTGACTTAGCCAATTCACATAGCAGGGCAGAAGTGAGATGTAGGATTCCTAATTGCCAGTGGTCGCATTACAATACACAGAGTTCTTGGCTGACACTTGGGCATCAGCAGTTGGCTGATTAGTCCTAGTAATGACACCAGTGTTGCCAATGTTGGTTCAATAAGTAACTATTACACCCCATCCTCCAGGCATTGCTCACGTTACCCTTGGAGCTGGAATAACCAAATTCAGTCATGCAAGCCAGAAAAGGCTTATAATTTTCCTATCCCGACTAAGTGTGGGTTAACTTCCTGTCTTCCACCTTCAACAAAACATAACAGGCCCCAACCAAATCTTACACTACTTGTACGTCCAAACTGACATGAGACATCAGTATGGTGTAATAAATAATCATTGTCTTTTTTTTTTATTTAAAACACACAACTAAAAGCATAAAACATCTGGGTTTTTATGCTGTCTTGCATGGGACAAGACACAGTAACAAGCTTCAGGAATAGACCCTTAATTTGCCAAGCCTTCAGAGAGGAAAGGTGATGGCACAGTACTGAAATAACAAGAGAATGTAGCAGACAGCAACAATAATGTAACCTATAAACCTAATAAAACTTGATGGATATCAGTAGTGCCAAAAATACTTACCAGTTCGTAGTTGCCTGGAAAAAAGCACGGTGTCACTACCTAGAATAAAAAATGATAATAAAATAAGGAAAAACAGATACTTCCTTTGGATATGTCCCAATTGCATCGATTGAGCTCCCTCCAGGCAGAGTCAAAGAGTCACCAGGTAGACCAGGTGCAGAACCTGAGTGTCCACTGCTGCTCTCAGCTGCATTATTTACTTACAGGGAAACACAGAGGGCTTTCTCCCTTTCTCCATCCTTTGCAGCATTCTGCTATCATCATTTCAGTTTTAGTAAATAAATAACTTTTCTGCTTTTTGAGAAATCTAGAAGTTCAGCAGTCCCCAGTACCTTACCCTTGTTCTGGAACTTTTATGGGGCATGGGCTGAGTAAAGCAAGCAGAACAGATACTCTGGGGACTCACATAATTTCAGAGGCTTGGCTCCAAAGTAAAACACTCACTACGAAGAACATATTCTGTATACATCACTCCAAAAAAAAGAAAAAAAAACCACACACACACACAAAAAAAAAGAAAAATAATCTGAGTTGAAAGGGACCCACAAGGAAGAAAGCAAAACTCAAAGAAATCCAGGAAAAGCATGACTAACAACTAACATGGATTACATGATGATCTAGGCAAAAGCAAGTGTTAGATTATTTCTACAATCCCATACAACAGGCACCCTCAAATTTCACACATACACTCAGAAAACTGTAGGTTCCCCCATTTACCACCACTCAAGTGAGCTTCAGTAACAGTCACCGTGCATGCTCACTTTAACAAGCACCTTGAGGTTAACCCCAGTGAAAGCTGTTTCATTTAATATGTTCACCTTCAAAATTATGGCTCTCCAGGACAGACTCACCTCTCAACCAGCAGAGTGGAGCCAGAAACTCTGTGGTAACACCTGGACAACAAAGGTGGAGTTTTCTTTCAGGAACTGTTGGTGAGCTGTCCTGCCAGATCTCAAGTCATGGTATACAGAGTGGCTTACTGAGCAGAAGGGCCCTCATGCCTCATGTAATTTATAATCCTTAGAATTATAAAAAGAAGATGCAGCCCACACAACAGGGCAAGCTGCAAGAACAAAAAGAAACATCAGTCCTGTACGCAGCACAGACAAAAAGAGAGAGACCTGACTACACAAGGACAACCCATTCCAGCTTTAACACTCAATAACCGCTTTTAACCACTAGCACAGAAGGGACAGCATTTCCCTCCATAAGTAGTCATGAAAAAGATCTATCTCTGATTCTCAGTGCTTCTTAAGTCACAAAGTACTTATGAAACAGAAAAAAAAGGGGCACATTGATTGTTCAACTCCTAGCCTGCTCACGATCTTCACACTACCTCTAAAGAAAATAAGACAGATTGAACCCCTTGAAGTTTGTCCGCAGTACCCTCTGACTCCTCAGTGGGCTTGTCTGCATCTCTGCAGCTCATTTTGTAACTGCCACTCATGATTTACTATCTATCACCAAACACCCATACTAAACACAAGGAAGATGTTAACTAAGCTGTCATGATAGCAGTCCTGTTGCTGAAAGCAAAGACATCATCTGCCTCTGTGACCTCTTGCCTGACACAGCATGTAAAACTTCATATGCCACCTTCAACTACAACTGCCAGTTCTCCTTTCAAGTCAAAGTGACAAACCACCAGGCAGAGCAATCCACAGCTAAAGAATCAAAGCCACATGCACCCTGCACCACCATCACAAGCAGCAAACATCTCTATCTACAGAGGAAAGACTGCCCTGACCACGTGATCACCTAAGTGCTTATAAACAGGTTTTGCTAATGTTCTCATTAGCAACACCTAAGGTTAAAGTAGATAAACACATGAAATTTCATTTACTTTCACTGCCTATACTAAGAGAGAATTAACAAAAACCCCAGAGAAGTTTGCAAGCTGGCTGGATAGTGCGGCGGAAAAGCAGAGATGAACTGACATTACGTTCTCATTTAATTAATAACTGGAAGCACTGCGGAATAAAACTGTCATTACTGGCACATAAATATAATCTCTGCTCTCTCCCTTCCTGCCACTGATCAAAACCCTTGAGGAATCAAGCATAAGTTTTATACTTTGGTTAACTAAAACACAACTCTGCTGTTATCTGCTTCATAATTACAGCTGACTTACTGCCTAAGTAAAATCCCCTTTATTCTGACACAAGAACATTGTGGAAATCCAGTGGACGAGAACTTCAGAAGAGAAGTGAGGATCTCTGCAGATTCACGGCATCTTAGCCAGGCAACTCTGGCCTGTAAGAAGATCACAGAATCACAGAATAATCTGAGTTGAAAGGGACCCACAAGGATTATCAAGTTTAACTTTTAAGTGGATCCCCCATATGGGGATCCAACCTACAAAACCTTGGCGTTCTTTATCATGCTCTAACCAACTGCACTTATCTCAGATACAGAAGATGAGAGCAAATGTTACTAATAACACTTGATCTTTTCTTCCCTGAGCTTCTCTATGCCTAAACCAGCTATATATAGCAAGCTGACTTTTGTATTTACACATATAGTCTTCTGGTTCTGTGTCTTCTGCATTTTCCCATGTTAGATGATATTGTTCTAGGACTACAAGAGTCACAAAGTACCCTTTCTTGTATATACAACAATCCCTTTGCAATTGCACACTGCCACTTACCACTAGGTTGAACTGTCACTAAACTGCAAAGCACTCAAAATGCATCATTCAGCGGAAGACCTTAATACTCTGCTACTGTTTTTGAGTTACAAAACCCAATGCAAAACACACTGAACCACCAAAGATGCACTGCTTTTTTTTCCTCTGACTCCATGTACACAAATAGCATATTTATTCCCATATGAAACAAAATAGTCAAGACCTCATTGTATCCAACTTCAGTTCTCATGAGCAGTTGCAGCAAATTCTTCCACTGTTAATCCAGACACAGGTTAAAAGCAGAAGAGTTTTTGACTTGTTAACAGAGAGGCTATCATAAGGTCCGAGCGACCTACGTTGAAGATATGTGAGTAGCGCCAACTTTTTTCCTTGTTTCCAAAGGCCTGAGACATGCTACAAAATTAGCATTTAGATAGAAAGTATAGACCTGAAAAGCAAGACTTCAATCCAGTAACAATGCAGAACAGAAAATGGAGTATAAGTGTCTCATTCATTGGTATAAGAAGTTACACACTGTGTGCCAACTGCATAAAACAAACTTCAGAAAGACTTTTCTGGTCCCCCAACTGAAGCTACAGCTACTCTTAAAGACATTTACCATAACCTGGTTTGACAACTTCCAATTGTTTCTTTGTTCTTGTAAAGAAATGTACTGGATATGCATTAGTGTAATGTTCCATAGTTAAACACAATCGAGGTGCATTTAGCTTCTGCACTTCTGTACATTCACATCTTAACAAGCAATATCAGAATATAGGAATGCCTTGCTTATTTTCAAAAATAGTTACCTCTTCAGTGCCTGGCACATACACACATATGGGTACATTATCAATCTATTCACAAATAATCAAGCACATATTTCAAAGATAAAGTACCTGTTCTTGCATACACAGCTAATAGGGAAACATTTTCCTGGTCTGATACTTCCTGAATCAAGCCTTAGTTTAAAAACATCCCATACTGATGGAAAAAGATTTAAGAAATTTCTTTGATGAAGAATTCTGACTCCAATGAATCTGCAGGTAATTTTTCTTCATATGACTGTAACACCTATCACATCAGTTAATGAATAACTGACTAACATGAGATAAATGTTAACTCAAATGAAAAAGTCAACAAATGGCAGGATATCTGGCATTAAGGAAATAAAATCTGTCCTCACTTGCTATAACAGAGACACAACAGTGCCCCCCATTGCAACAGGTCATTTGCTGGGATATCCAGTAATGACATTTCAGTGCATTTTTCACTCCTAGACACATATTTCATTTTTCTCTTCCTTCCTTTTTATTTTCTTTTTGAAAGAAGTAGGCAATTTTTCAGAGGCAGAACCATCTTCAAAGAATGAGCCAGTTATTACCAAAGGCACATTTCAAAGTCCAAATCTCAAACAGTATTATATTGCTTTTGCAAAAGCAATTTAACCACTTGGCTATAACACATCACTTTCTTCCGAGCTACAGTTTTATCAAGTAAGAAATGCTGGCATGCCTGCCACAGGTCATGTGTAATAAAAAGGATGTGCAGGTGAAGCAATCTTCACCAAATATATAAAGTGACCTACTAAAAAACCCGATCACTCTAATTCACTACTAATCATGTTACAAAATTGATGAGAAAGGGTGAAAAGAGCAGCAAAATGAAGCCACTGACATCCTGCAAATAACATAAAGTTAGTCAATTTAGGAGACCTTCTGAATGTTGCATAGATGACTGTCAGGAGCCCAAATGGACATATCTAATATGAACCTTTATATACATATATATATATGTATTTACACATACACTTTTTTTTTTTTTAAACACACACACTTAGCTATTTATTTCAACCTACAACTTTGGATTTAAGTCTTGAAAATCCACAAATTTTTTCTGTTTTCTTCTTTTGGCATGCCTGTCAGTTATTGTCCCTCTTCTCCCAAAACATCCAAGCCATAAATTCCCTTACTCACTTAGAAAACAAACTAAAGGATATTGAGTGCAGTATATCTTCAAGTAACTCTGTGCTCTCAAAAACACAAATTGCAGCATGAGAAAATGAAACATGTAAATTCAAATTCTAGGATAAAAAGGGACACAGAGAGGATATATTTACTTGAGATAAGAAACTACAATATTTTTTTTTTTAAATAGACCATCTCCAATTGTGTGATATTAGCATCTAACTAGGACGTTTGTCCTGGAGACATCAAGTAGCCTTAGCATTTCATGCCAGACAGAATAGCACTAAAGCATGCCTAAAACCCACCAAGTTTTCCTCTTCAAATTAAGTGTTCTTTGGACACATTGAAAACAGCAGCCTTAAAGGAAGACTTGGCAAACACAGTAGAAACAGAACAAGCACTCTGCAGCCACTAGAATATTTTAATAAACAAGACACAATTGTTTCCCCCAAAGAAAAAAGATAAGATAGAGTAAAATCAGCTGAGATTCAATGCAGCTATACCCTTGGGATTATGCCTTAGGAAATAATGTCTGAAATTAGCACCTGAAATTAAAAGTTACATGCTTTCAAAATTTAATGTATTTATATACATGAAAATTCACATTTCCCTTTGTCTACAAAACGACAAAGCTCTTTCAAACTAATTCATTAAAGGAAAAGGAATCTTTCACAAGCAACTAGGAATGCAGTTATCCCAAGATACAGAAATGTATTGTTCACATATACAAAGCCATCTAAAAGTCCAGCTTTCTTCCATGCTGTGATATTTGATCTTGCTATGTCACAGCCTGACCTATATCACTAAAGTTATTCAACTCTTTAAAGAACACATACAGGGCAAAGACACTTGTTGCATTGGCTATTTGGGAAAAAGGTTAAAAAAAAGGAATTAAAAAACCACATAAAAAACCCCAAACCAAACAAACAAAACAAAACAAAAAAAACAACAACAAAAAAAAAAACCTCCAATGAAATAGAAGGTTCCTAGAAGTAAAAATTGATAAGTTTCTCTTGATAACTGTAAACAAGAGATGAAGTGTCTTTGTTTATCAGCTTACTAGATTTGCTCCAAAAGAGTTCAGAAGCAAACAAAAAGAATCTCAGCCAGAACTTGGGTGTAGCTAACAGGGGTTAAACCAGCCAGCAGGAGCCAGGATCCTAAAACTAGATTTTACTGGACTTTGCACTAGCCCTCTGCACTATGGTTTAGTTCGCCAATTTGAACTGTAAATGCTAGCTACTGCCCCTCCTGAGCTAATCTGTGTAACAGATTAAAGTGGTTTATAAAGTACACAGAAATTATTTGACACAAATGAGTGCAAAAGTATAATACCTTTGCTCAAAATGTCTTGCTTTGCAGTTTCTTCAGCTAAAAAAAAATAATCCTGATTTTGACAATTGTATACATCTTTGAGAGACTTGGCTTCTGCTTTCTTTGTATGAGATCTGACCTCTCCAAGCTTAATGAAGCATACATTCGTCAGGGAACTATGTTACCCTTTCAGGACACTAGGACTATTTGTTTTGGTATAATCCCCATGAGAAAACATTCTTCATTTGCAAAGTCAAACAAAACTTGCAACATGACCACACAGGAGGGCCCCAGGAAGCAAAGGGGATACAGTTCTGCCAACATTCTCCTCTCCCCGAGGAACAAGCTACCAGCATGGATTGGATTTTCTTGAATGGAAACAAACTGTGCACTAGACCTGGTACCTCAGAATTTTGGACCTTTAACATATTTATTGGTCTGATTTCTCAGGCTTTCAGTATGCTTCCTATAAATGAGCAATAGTGATAAGAACTACAGGCATTATGGCCCTATGGTCATAAACAGCACCACAGAGTCAACAGAATCAGAAGTTTTAGGAGAAGGAAACAGGAGCTCTGTCATGACAAACTGCAGAGGCCACTGCTCAGCCCACAGGTTTCACAGCATCCAGTGTACCCCTAAGGTCTGGGACAGATAGATGCTGCCCATGATGGGAAAGAATTAAAGACAGGATATTTAAGATATTAAAGCAATATATAAATTATAAACATAGCTTAAAATGGGGGGCAGAGGTGTACTTTTCTTGATACATATTACAGAGAAGAAGGGCATGTGGTACAGAAGAACACCAGAAGGCTGCAATGTCGTTCTTTTCCACTCAAATCACAAAAAGATATGAAAGCAGAAGTTGTGTGTCAAGCCTGTTTGTAAAGTAATGAGTTTGGGGGTAGTTTCAGTTTTTTGCTTTATTTCCCTACAGCTGAAACCCATCCATCTGCAGGATGACACTCTGTGGCACATGGGGCACCATTGCAGAAAAAATGGTCCCCACTCCTCACCATTTGCAGTGAACGAATTCAAGCAGGACAGAGTTTTGTCCAGGCAGACCCCTCTTGTGAGTTTATTGCTCCATAAGGCTATACAGGCTCTCAGCTGACTCTGGGTCCGAGCTCCCCAGCCAGGCCAGGTGTTTCTTATCTCCCACATACCACGTACATCCACGTGACTCTCCCAGCCACAGAGAACAACCACGCTTGCCGCGGCTTTCCAGCTTGACTTTGCAATTCTTTTCACACACTCAGACTAATCTTAGCTTTAGCTAGCTCAGGACCACAATATTATTGCTTTAGTATTTTATCCTTCTTCTTTAGCTGCTCCTACAACACCCTGCATCTCCCTAAGGCCTTCAATGCTTTAATGTATTAAATCACAAAAAGGAATTGCATCAGGCAATACTGAGATACACACAGCAATTTAGCTCAGGCCTGGTTTCAATCTGTGACAGAAGGATTGTGCGAGTCATGTGAAAGAGGCAGTGACCTCTCCAGCACAAAGTTTATAGAAATCCTTTGCAAAAACAGTTGGGAGTACACTGCTCAACAAGCCAAAGGACACTAAAGTAGCCCAAAGGGTTGTGAACCAAGCAGGAATCTTTCACTTTCCCACTAAAATGTATTCTCAAGTTGTAAAGAAAGAGTCCCCTCAACAAAGCCCCAGTTTTCCCATTTTTGAGATTGAGAGCACTTTGTTGGAGGCTGACATGAAAAGAAAGGAAGCGTCTGAATTTTATGGCATTATTTTGGACTTTCTTGTATCACAATCCTGACTTTAATAGCTCTCTAGTCACTTTAACAAATTTCTCTCCTCTCAAAATACATTGAAACAAAGTCTTAAACATTTATATTCCAAATAGATCTTCAATATTCCACCTATTCAGAAAAGACATAATGCAAGAATAGGGTAGAGAATGACACATTTAAATATATTCTTTTAATCATCAACACTAGTTCTCCCAGATGGCTTTCACTAAGACTGAATTTGCTTTATTAGGCTTTAACTGTGGGAGGTATTTTAAATGCTTCCTTCAGCAAGACCGAATAAGACAAGGGAAGCAGCCTTTTAGAAATAATTTCTAGTAAAATACTATGAAATACTGTGTTTCCACATAGAAGTAGTAAAAGAAAATTCTAAAGAAGCTTAGACACTTCAGTTTGCTGATACAAAACAGTCAGAACTTCTGGGATGGAGTTCATAAAGTTCAAAAGAGGTAATACTCCCATTATGTTTCCACAAAATTGTGGTTTTTCATAATGATATCTGTACCTCGGTTTCCAAACTTTTATCCAGACAGTAAGGCAACTCCTTGCAATGTAAGGCTCAGGTGGCTTTTAACTTTGAGATGCAATATTGCAAGAGGGAATTCAACCAGTTTCTACGAGTATGCACACTTCAGCAAAATACCCAGCAAAGCAATACAGTACGACACAGCCAAAGCAAACTAATATGGCACAACAACGGTGTCAAACGCGACACACCACTGAGGCCCAGCGCATTTTGCCTGCTACCCAATTACAGCCACTGCCGATGCTCAGAGCACCCTTCGCGACGGTGCTACTGCCTTTAGCTCTGATAGTGGATGCAAAGGCAGTGCCTCTTGAGTAAAGCTAAGAGTTTAATGGACAGTGTGGGTAAACACTTTTTTATAACAAACTCAAGAAGAAAGGATTGCTATATTCTTGTAAGCTACTTGACTCTCCTTTCCCAGAGACAAACATAGCAAGAAATATGTAACATGATCTAGGGGAGCACTCCAAGCAGCAGCAATGTAAAAATGCATCAGTCCAAGGATCTTTCATCCTACTTTCAAGGGCTAACAAATGCCTTCCTACTTCTCTTCAGAAAATAGTAACAATAAATAAATGATTTTTAAAAGTTACATGGCAGTCTGTGTGAGATCTCCTGTATCTATACAAAAATGATCAGAGCTAGTCAGCAAATAACTGGACGAGGAAACAGATCCTTCCCAAAATCAGCCAGAACAAGATAGGGCATGGGAGGAAAAAGCAGAATTTTTTATTTCTTTCTCTCACTAATATATTCTTACCCTCTTTTCCCCTTGCCAACAGTTTTATTTATTTTAAATGAAAATAAGCAAGGAAACAAAGCAACCTCAAAGTATACATATTCCAGCTAGGTCTTGCACAACAGAGCCAGCTATGTGAAACTCTAAGTCTAAATGAGAGTTCTTATCTAAAAACATGGAAGACCTCCTTTGAGCTACAAATGCCAATTACAAAACTCATACAGCAATCCCTTGGACTTCAACTGCAAACATTTTCATTTCACCCCAGTGCCAGGTAGCACTAATAGGGTTACATGCACGGTAATATTCATGCAGAACGGTGCCTCCAAACACAAAAAAAAACCCCTTGAAGTCTTCAGCCTTATGGAATGTGTTTGGATTTATGGATTCCCAGAGAAATGTCTAAATCACAGTTCATTCACACAGTTCTCTCCTGAAAACAACAAAACAAAAGTTTTCATTTAAGTCCTTAATTCCCTTTGCCCAAAATCTGAGAAGGGTAAGGAGAACCCATACTGAAATAAAAGAAAACCCAATAAAATAAACAAAACCAAACTCATTCTTCACAGGGTAAAATTATCTGCCTTCATGCTTATCCACCGCAAGAGCCAGATCCCAGTGTACAACCTTAACAAGTCTGCTCCAAGAAAGCACAAGGTTTATTCACAAACCTGTCCAGGAAGTACTCAAGTGACAAAAGCCAATAGAGATGTTTGAGAGCCAAGACAGCTTGTGCTTTACATCTCCAGACCAAAATTATGTGACCAATATTAATGTGTCTACATATGCAGATATATATATATATAGATGGGTAGAAGTTCTTTATTTTCAGAATACAAATTGAACAAATCAACTAATAAAACCAACTATCACTCCTTGCTAATTTTTATGGTTGTGATTACTGTCATTATCCCTTCTATACTGCTGCTAGCCATGTTTTTTACATTAAATCAAGTTAAGTTTTAGTTTATTTCTATGCATTTTTCTTCAATCATGTTCATATTTCCTAGACTGTTAAAGAGACTAAGAAAGAAAAAGTTAGGGTATCACAGGGAACTTTGGGGGTAGTGGGGAGCTTTCCTTCAATCTTCGCCATCATCAACAGCTTAATCAGTTTAAGGAAAAAAGCACAGTGTCTTGGGAATCATCATATTTTCTCAGAAGAATCATATTTTCTCAGAAATTATCTGAGGGATAATTTGAGGAAGAATCATATTTTCTCAGACACATACACCTAGACAAGAAATAATAAGAGAAAACAGCCCTTGAGAAAAACAGAAGACAAAGTGCCAAGTCAGAGTTTATACCTTTTATGATTAAAATATTTTTGGTAGGTTTATAGATGAAAAAATGCTAAAAATATATTATAAATCTGTCATTTCTCTCAAAAAAAAAAATAACCCCTACAGAATTTTAAAGTAGGAAGTTGTTTGATCTAGGTTTACCAGCATTCAAGTGGCACACCACAGAACAGGAAACTAGTCCAAACAAGTATTTTAGTCTAATAATATAAAATTCTGAAGCTTTGATTAAATTTGGACTTGACTGAGATGTCTAAGACAGCTTATTGAAAGCTGAAGGAGGAAGTGTGCTGAATCAAACCCATATATAAATAAATTAGTCTTACTGGAACTGGAAAAAACCATAGAGCCTAGGTTATCAGTCTCCTTGAAACATCATTTCAGACTTGCAAAGATTCAATGTGTATTATGTAAAGAGTCTTTTCGGCTTAAGCATAACAAAAATATCTTCCAGGTTGAATTTAAGATAACTTAAGGAATTAAGGAATAAAGGAATTAATAATTTATTTGCATAGATTAAATAATTTATGCAAAGCACTAAGCTGCATCACATCTGATTCAACCAAAGACTCCAGTAAATCTTAAGCTGACTCATTCTAAGAGAATTTAAGCATTTGCTTACAAACTTAATAACATCAGTCAGTTCTCAAGAGCATACAAGAAACAAGTCAAAAGAACACTGTCAAGAGGTTCCCCCTCTAGCTTTCAGTCTTCCCACAAGACAGAAGATAGAAACTGGTTTTCAAGTTCCCAGACTTCAAAGGACAAAGTCTGGCTACAGCCATGAGATGACAAATTTCACTGACTCAGCTCTATACCACACACCTAACAGACAGAGTAAAAGCAAAAGATGGGAAAAAAAATGGTATCCCAAGACTGAGAGCTAAGTGAAAACTTTGTGGTGGGACAATTAAATATTCCTATATCATACACAGAGAGATGTGTCCCAAGAATAAGCTAAAAAACAAAGAGGACTCAAGTTCCCAGAAAAAAATCCAGAGTAAAGCCCTGGGGCATTAGACATGCTGCAGCTTCAGAAATGTCAGGGAATACTAACTAGGTACATACATCTGAACAAAGAGCAATACAGAAACATTTCCAGGTTAAACATGCAAAGACTGAGGCCATACAAGACAGTCAAAAAAATTATCTGGGTTTTGAACAGCAAAACAAAATTCTTTCACAATTCATTCTTATGATGTTTTTCAGAGTGAAATAAAAAACACTGCCTTTTAGAGAGCATTCTAAAACATAACACATATGGGAACAGAAACTATTTTCCTCTAGAGTGGTTTTCTGTCCCCATCACTTAAAAGTACCACAGATGACTAAGGCACAAAACATTTTCCAAAGTAAATGGAGACAGCATTATATGTTGGTATAAAAAGTTGGCTTTAGTTCTAAATAAGCCTGCTGCAAAACCAAATACATTGCAATAGCTTAATCTATGCAAGGTCAATGACAAGTTTATGAGAACTTCCCATGATCAGAAGACTCATCATTATGGTCCAGCAAGTTAGTAACACCCTGGTACTGTTGAAGCAGGGCAGCATTTTTAGGCTCTCTTTGACATCAACATGCAGAAAAGTATGGTTCATATGGCCTCCTTGATGAGTACACACCCAAGTCAGTAGGACAACACCTCTCCAACAGTATGTACAGCCGAAATACTGTAAAAGTCACATTACAGACACAATCTGTAACGTGTCTTTCTATTAACAGATAGAAGATTTCTGAGGCTAGAGCAACGGGGCTGTCCTAGCTCAGCACTGCCAGTGTACACCACACTGATGAGTGCACAAGTCGTGAGCCTATACAAGTAGGCAGAGAAGACTCACAGAAAGATTCTGAATTCAAGCGACTTGTTGGCTTACTACTTCACTGAAAAATCAGAAAAGAAGCCTCTTGTAAGAAATAATTAATTATTAAATTCAGTCTTGTTTCCAGAATTTGGGTTTTTTATATTCTGCAATACATGCTTTGTACCTGCTAAATGAAATACACTTCAATTATTCAAAAATTATAAAGCATGCCAGTATCTTGATGATAGTTAGGCTATTATGTACTTTTGGCACTCAACATCCTAAGAGCATGAATACTAATTGAAAGACAGTTTCCTGTTTTTTAACATATGGCACACATATGAAATTATTTGTCTCCAAAACAAGTTTAAAGAACTACAACACTCTCCAGCATCATTTAAGTATCATCATTTCAGGAAACTCTAGTTCTGTGCAGCACCTACCCAAGCAAATCTCCGAGCTACCAATGTTACTAACAAACCAGATTCTTTGTCGGAACCAGTCAATTCCACATTGCAAGTGCTGTTTGGAGAACCAAAGCTACTGTGCAGAGAGGGATCAATTACATCATCTGGTCCAACAAAAAAATACTTCTTTCTACTAAACTGTTTTGCTTCTACTTCCAGACCACCATTACCTACAGCATTATTACGAATCATTATTGAATGCAAATCATTATTGAATGATAAAACCCTTTAAAAGGTAATATCTTACTTGCAAATTTAATTACCGCTGTATTTTATCATTCTATTTCATTTAAAAAAAAACAGGATTCTGCATTTATTCAGCATACAACATAACAGTGATTTTCAAATGCATATTTTCACTCAAAATGGGAGATGCTCAGTCAAATGACACCTGTGTTTTACTAGAGTTTCCCCAAATGGTCTGAAAAAATCTCCAAGTCCTTCACAAGTAGAAGCCCTTCTCTTGAATTTAGTTATATTTCTTGGAAGCATTGAACAAAACAAATCCTTGCATAAGGCCAAATACCAAGTCAACAACACAGGTAATAGGACTAGATCTGTGGTGACCAGAAGCTCCGTGCTCTCCAACTATAAGAAACGTCATCTTTATAGATAGCAAGTACTAGTCAAACGTTTAAGTTAAAAGAAGGGAATATTACCCCATTAAAGTGCTTCTGGTAAAATAAAGCCCTCCAAGACTCCCAGATTTAGACTGCAACACTCTGTAAATGTCTCTGATTTACACAAATGTAGCAAGAGGAACTCTAAGTCACCTGAGACCATGGAAATACTGATCTCAACTTGTGTGAAAGGAACTTGAAGATTTTTAAAAGTAACAAAAATCTAGTAAGGAATCTGAACTAGGGGGAATCTACAGCAATTACTGAAAATTAATAAAGTGCTTTTTATATCCCAGTGCCAAAAGTTTGCCTTTAAATCTCTGTTGCTGTACAAATTTTAATATCTACACATATAGGTGTGTGTATACACACACACACTCTGAAATAGCTATAGGTGTGCATGAACACACCTTATTCACTCAAATAATTTTTTTTATTTTCTGGTAGAACTGTGTGATTTGTATTTTACCCACTTAACTTGCTGTTTTCAACTGAAAACACGTCCTCCTGTGGGAGAATGAGAAATTCAACCACTGGTGCAAATGTTTTGACTACATAGGGACCTTTTTTTTATTAACAGCAAGAACAGTACCCCAGATAGGCAACTGATTTAATAATCATCTTATTCTTTACTAATTGATACAGGTTTTGTAGTCTCAACTTCGAATACAGGGGGATCAACACCAAAAGGGGAGGCCAGTAAGTACACTTACCTTTTCTTCACATTTCCTGTGGCAGACATACTTGCAAACTAAAACAAAAATAAATAGAATATATGAGTAAAAGAGTATGTGGATTCTCCCCGCCCCTTTCTTTAGATCAGCTTTCTACAAGAGATCAGGCCAAACTCAAACCTGTATATATAAAAGTATTTACATACTTCAAAACAAAACTAAACTAAAAAAAGAAACTCATTAGTTTCATCCGTTCCTGAAAGATTGGTTAACTACAGCAGTGTTATCAGATTTGTGCATTCTATCAGCTTATGATAACATATGTCTGGTTAAACGTCATGAGCTGATTGTCTTGACACTTACTTTTACAGCTTCACATGTGCTGGAAGAGTTACCACTTAAATAACACCAGTAGTAAGATCAAACTGTTCCCAGAGTAACCTGTGAATCTTAGTCATATCAGCACTTCCAGAGACTGGCCAGAGTATAATTTCATATTGTAAAATTCAGGTTATACAGTGTTGCAAACATTACTTCCAAGAGGTAAGCACTTGAGGTTTTTTAAATTCCTGCTCAGTAATGCAGGAAAGGATGAATTGTACCAGCAAGTTTAGATTCAGAAAACAGAACTTAAATAGCAGCCAGATGAGCAGCAATGTAACTATGACACAGCAGCACAAGAGCTAGAATCTGACACAGGCTGGTTTTAATTGGTTTTCCATTTATATGCACTTCCTTCTTTACGCTGATATTTCCTTTATTTCCATGCAATGTCTATCCTTTGGTCTACCATGAACTAAACTTACTAAATTTTAAATTCAGGAAAAATTTACTTATTCAGTCTCCAAGATCAGTAAGCTACAGAATACCACAGAGGTTTAACTGGAAAATTAACTGGGGCCTAACCTGAGATCACTGAAGCTGAAAGTCATGCTTGTTTCTTGATGTTTCTACAAAGAGGGAGATATTATAGAGCCTGACCCAACAGGAAAGATACGACTACCAAGGTGTGAGGTCAGCAAAAACTCATTTCAGATTCAAGTGCATCAGCTGCTGAATGAAAAACCCTCATGCTGCAGTCACTTCTCAGGGCAAAAAAAAGTAAGGATTACCGACCCATTTTCTATTCACTCTTGTACATGCTATGTTCACTTATTTTCCCCATGTATAAGTTAGGAACAAGCTCTTTGTTCAGAGTCCTTCACAGGATCAATTTTCTTTATTCTAAAAATTAATAGTGTTGACGCAAATACACTAACTATTAGCACTGATAATGATCTATAGCCACACACCACTTACAAATGCTATCACCTTAAGGCAAATGGAAGACAGCTTTTAACCCATAACAAAAAGCTTCATTTTCTTGTGTGACGTAGTGAATAAATAACTAAATTCTTTAAGTGATTTGACATATCAAAACTGTCTAGTATAAGCCATATTTTAAATCAGCATGATTAGCTTTAGCTTTGCAAAAGGCTAACGTTCTAAAAATACGCATACCATCTGTTTATTCTATAAGCTACTTTGAGACACTCACAAAAAAATAAAGAATAAAACATTAAATCTCTAAGAAAACGCTAATATTACAGACAAGGTTTTCATGTTCTTTACTGATGCTTAAACCTAGACTTCAGGGGGGCAAGACAAAATACAAAAAACAGATTTCATTCCATGACAAACTTCCATGATATTGCTACTGGTTCATGCAAAACCAAATCACGAATGTCACCAACAAAACAAAATCTCTTTTAAAGATGTCAATAACAGTAAATGCAAGCATTGAGTTTTTTCGGTTTCCATGCACAAGAAAAGTCAGTGTTTTCTGCTCTTGTGAAACACAAACAGTACTTACTGTCTTTTCTGGAAAGAAATCACTCAAGTCAGATGTGAGCTTAGCCTGGATAGCAACATAAAGATTCAGCCCTGCGGAAGGACCTCATTCAAACTCATAAGCAACACAGAAACAGGACATACAAACTCCATACATAATTAAAGTGAAAACACAAACAAAACTGTATTGCTATATTTATGAGATTCAAACAAAAAAATGACTAAAGCCTCAAGAGGTAATTAGTCAAATAACACCAGGCAAAGCTCTCTGACTGAAACAAACTACGTACTTTTTTTCAGGTGTTCAAATCTATAATATTCTGAACACAGAGATCTGATTCATTCACAAAGACCGCTTTACTCCTCCTCAGCATACAGAAACATCCTATTCATATCTAAATCCAGCACTTGAATGGCTAAGATTAAGTCATTACCTTTTCCTCTTCAATATCCAATAAAGCTGATTATAATAAAACTGGATGGAAATAAGCATTTCAAAATAAGATCACAGGGCAGGGGGGCCGGGGGGAAGGGGGGGAAGTATCCACAGCATTTGAAAGAGAAAGAGATATTTAAGAAAATAAAATGACTTGGGTATGAGGAAGCATACGGGCACACTAAGAAAGAGTGAATGGAATAAGGGCCATGCTGCAGCAGTCCAGTATCTAAGTACAGGTGAGTAGTGGAGAGAAGCACCATTGCCTTTCCAGGCACATCCTTTTACAGTGCAATTCATATGGGTTTCGCCGCTACTTCTGAGAGGTCCCTTCAGAAATACCAGCAAATTCAACACTTACCCACAGAGAGAAATCAATTTGCTTGATATTTCATTGTTTAGAATTCATTGTGCTAGAGCTACGATGAATTCTACTGCATTGCAGAACTGTCTCACCCAGATGATTGCAACAATTCAGTCCAAGGCTGGTTTTATCTCAGCCAAGGCATTTACAGTACTTGCAAAGAGATAAAATACTTCAATCACTATGAGAGACTGAATCATGGTTTAATATGACAAGGTTTTTTAATGAAAAGCCTTAAATACTACAGATGCACTTTCAGAAAATGTAAGGCCAAAAAAGCAGTATTATATCATAATCGTGCAACCCGTATCTTTTCAATGCAACAAACATGCAATGCAAAAGCATATGAATAACTGAACAACTGATGTGCTGTTAGTATGCTAAGGAAAATACATACAACTTACATTTAAAAGATCTCAACAAGCATCTTCTACAGAAAGCTGGCATTCTTCAGGTAAAGCTTACAAGTGAAATAGCACCCAGCTCTTCTCCGGACTACAGCCTAAAGCGTATTCGAATACTAAAATGTGCCCGAAACAGTCCAGAGGACTTAATCAATGTCACACTCTACAAGGCTACTTCAGTTCTTCAGCTGAACAGCTGAATGTCTGCATCCCACACATCAGCTCTTGCAAATACCATACTTTCCAAATTTGTGTTCAAGGATTTTGGCACCAGTTCCAAGAACAACTGTCCCGAGCTGGCTGGTAATAAAATGGAGACCAAGCCATATTTAGTCAATTTACTGTACTTCAAAACAGTTCCTAAACAATAGATCCAAGAATCTCTTAAAAGGAGAAAGAAGGCGGGGGAAGGGGGGTGTGAAGAAAAAAATAAAAACATTTCTTTGCATCAAAATGAAGATGTGTTAGCTCCTGCAAGTTACCAATATTGCTGCCAGGGTAAAGAGAGAAGGACAAGCATAGTGAGTCATATTTGTCAGACTTAGTTCCAAAATTTGTGTGAAATCAAAGTTCTGCTTCTTATATTCTAGCACTTAAGATGCTCTTTGAAAACCCATAGCAATGTGTCTGTAAAGCAAGAAACTACTTCACTTTTCACAGCATGATTTATGATTTAACAGGACAAAGAGCTTAATTTTCGCTCTGTATGGTAAAGGCTATGCACCTTGACAGATTTTAGCACTTAATGGACAGATGGTATGGCAATATATTTCATATTTTCCATACAAACACTACACGTGCAGTGACTGTTAAAACATGGCTGGTTTATAAGGACAACCTTGCACTTAACCACAGCTTTTATCGAGTGATTCTTCATGGTGGATTTTCTGTGTTTGTTTTTAAACAACTGTGTATGACAGGGGTAGAAACAAGTAATTCAGGAATCCTCTTGGGGCAGAAACGTGCATATAAATAGAGAATCTAAGAGCTGTAACCCAGTTTAATACCTTTCTAATCTCTAAGAAAAATCACTTGCCCCAAAAGCATACATTCTACAGGCCTTTTAACTTTCTGGTGACAAAACAAGTTGGGATACCAAATCACAGGCTGAAATGTTCAAAAGATGCTTTCTTTCCCTCAGCATCTCCAATGCACCTTCCCAAAACAGACAGATGCTATTACACCTATTTTTTGACAATAATAGAAGAGTCCTTGAAGATCCACAACAAAATGTAATCTAAACCAAGCATATAAAAAGACTTGTGTAATTAAGACTTGGTTTTTATCACTCCCAGTTTCAGTCTTCTCTCTTAATACCAGGGAAGATAGGTATAAGTGTTACAGTAGAGGTAAAGCCCAGCAATTTTAGTACCTAGGCTACTGCTACCACTACTAAGCAACATCTCAGGCCTGCAGGATATGTTTTGCACAAAATACTAGGTCTGCCACTAGGCTCTGAGGAAAAGATGGGGGTTTTTTTGTTAAAACATCTTAATTTGGTTTCTGAAAATGCAATAGTAAGGCCACCACAACAGGGTCTCCTCCAGGCAGAGCTTGGTAAAGAAAGCGATATATGACCAAAATCTCTCAAATGGCTGCTGGCTACAGTAAACCATAGTCTGGTTGAAATGGTTTTGTGGATGAAATGTTGCAACATATGCAGCTTGCTGGCTGTTTTTATTTCAACGAGTGTTTAATAATATTGTGATCAGATTGCTAGAAAAAAACTTGCACCAACACACACTTTTTTGCTGGCCTGTTCCTACCAGCTTTGCAACAATTCAACTTAAGAAAAAGGTCAAAAGGAAAGCAGTATGAAAACCAGACACACGGAAACTATTTGCAGCATTAAAAATAAGCTGGCATGCAATTCTATGTGAAGCAGTTTTGTGTGACTCTTCCCCCACCCTTCATTTAGGGGATGAAGCAGGAGTACCCTCGCTGGAAATAGTGGGCTTCAGACGCAAAAGTAAACACTTCTATTTTTAAGAAGTTATCGGAGTCACATGCCAAGGATGTCACAAGTCTAACAGACACACTCCAGCAACATCTGCTAGTGCACTTCCTATGCCTCAAACATTTTCCTAGATTTTCTTTTGTTCTTGTTTTTTAGATTCAGCCAACCATTGTCTCTTCATCTGAATATTGCTCCCAGTACTTCATGACAGTGACTGCAAAAAGTTTTTGAAGATGAAGGCTAACAGACAGTGATGGGAAATTTGTGCAAAGCTTCAGCATTTTTTTAGTTGGAGTAGCTATACAGTAAAGAGTCTTGTGAATGAGCCTTCCCACAGCAAAAATATTCTACTTGTTGCTGACAACAGCAGTGGAAAATCTTTATTAAGTGAAAAATATTTTGACACTATTGCTGCAATAGCATGTCTCTTTTTTTACTGTCACCTTCTTCCTGTCTTGTAGAAAAATCTTGACCATCAAAGGGTAGGGTTTTGGGTGTTTTTTTCTGTTTGGGTTTTTCTCTTCTCCCTACGCCCTGTGGAATGTATAGCCTAACTTTACCATTTAACTTCATCCTGAAAAGTCCTCGGTGGGGGGCTTTTTTTGTTTGTTTTGTTTGTGTGTGATGTTTGGTTTTGGCTTTTAATTTCTTACAGATGCTGTTACAAAGGCAGAATATAACCAACAATGAAAATGTTTTCACATTTTTAAAAATAAAATACTCATACAGCAAATTTCTCGCATCTATTTAAGCTACACCTACCAGTTAGGTAGGAAATTATTAAAGCTTAATCCAGTTTAGAACAAAAGGTTGTTTTTAGACCTCCTCCCTCCAGCTAAACAGATAACCCCATGTTGCAACATTTCATTCACAAAACTATTTCAACCAGACTACGGTTTACATGCCAGCAATCCATATGAAAACAAAAAAACGGCTGGACTGTCTCCAGGTGTTTCTCATTTTCAGCTGCAGACAGTGCAAGAACTGTAAGATCTCAAGTGCTTGCACATCTGTGATGGATCTTGAAAACAACCTGTATAAATCATGCTCAGAACAAGGATCAAAGAAAAATAGGCTATCAGCTTAAAATAGGCAATCTCCAAAATAAATAAGAAATCTGATATTGCGAGGAAACTTATTACGTGGATAAGACCTAGTGGGCCCAAAGTTCTGATTCCCAGATGTTCTTAAGCTCTTATGGAAAATATAAGTGACAAAGACCATCACCAGAAGAGAAAATAATACAGGCTATGCAAAGGATCATCAGTATGATCCTTAAGTACTTTTACAGTTATAGGCATGTTTTCTAAGGGTATTTTTTAAATCTCATTAATGACAATAGATGGGAACGCTGCACAAAATCAGTTAACAACTGATTAACAGTTAACAACTTTCACCTATTTACAGGGTTCAGATCCAGACTGTGCCTAAACAGAGTTATACTTGTAGCTTTCTTCATGTACTGGAGTAAACTCTCCAGTGTTACAATCGCTTTCTTCACCCATCTTTTCTTTATTTAAACTTCATCTTCCTACACATTACTCCTGTCTCCCAGAGTAGTTGTTCCCCCAGCCCCATTCCTTGTTTTGAAGCCAATTAAAAGGCTGAACTTTCAGCTAAATGCATCAAGATTTACATACATACTCTCCCCACATGGCATACCAAGCTCATCACATTCAAATTATACACTGTAATGATGGTAGCATTTCATTTCAAATTTTCACCTTAGAGCAGGTAATTCTAACTTTAATTTACCATTAGGAATTTTAGGTTCTCTTCAAGTGGACTAAGCTTATAAAATTGCCGGAGTACAAGATCAAATAGCAGTCCCTGGTTTTCCTGCCAAAAATTGCAAGGTGGAAGGGTAGAAGGCACACAGGATCACATTTACCTTTTTTTTTTTTTTTAATTTATTAGCTGCAGCTTTTTTGAGAACTCTGAGGTTTAAACCTTAACTTTAAAATACATTTTATAACCACAGATCAAATTCTGGCATGATAAAGTTGGTCCTTCTGAGATAAACACCTAGGGAACTCATGTTTTCAATACATACAATTTTCTGAAACATCTTCTACCAGCTGTGAACATTAAACATTCCACTAGAGGTCTTTGCCTTGTGTATTTTTTATTTTTAAATTAGTAGAAACTTCCCTTAGAAATTTCTGACAGAACTCCTCCCCCCTCCCCCAGTTCCCACTGAGGTCAATTTTACTATCTCAGCTGCAGAGAGAGCTGTGTTCAGACAGCATGCTTATGTACCAGTTGTGTACTCTTTACTAATTGCAGGGGCTTCTTTTGTATCTCTTATGCTCCATTAAGTCTTTATTCATCCTTCCCCTTCACATCTTTGCTGCTGTTATGCACATAACTCCCATGATGCACACAGCTTCCACCTTTCACTATCTAAGCTCTGCACTGAAATATGAATGCGTACCTAGTACAGCTCTGTTAATTAGAGTACATTTTACTAATCTAGTGGAACTTGCTATTTACTATGTGCATCTTTTGTCTGGAGAAGAGGAGCTGACCTCCCAAGCCACAGATGGGGCTACAGTCCACATTTCTCTTTTCTGTCTCCTCCTTCACAGAACAGGATACTCTGCACCACTCACATCCAGGTCAACATCCACCCATTTCTGAGGGGGTACTAAAAAGACTTGTCTACTCTAACTACAACAATTCATGCAGTCTCCCTTGGATATCCTCCCAGATGACTTCCACAAACAAGGTGACAGTCAACTGAAATTTTATAGCAAGAGCAGAGTTTTCCAAAAGCTCT
>VXAY01000997.1:7114-78302 GCA_013399855.1 Oxyruncus cristatus
TATAATATATATAAATATTATAATATATATTTATATATTTTAATAGACTCTATTTTTATATTTTATTTTTATATTCCTATTATATATTCTATACAATATATTATATATAGATATTATATATATTTACGTATTATTTTAATAGACTCTATTTTCATATTATATTTTAATTTTATATTTCTGATATATTTTCTATACAAGATATTATTTCTATATTGTTTCACAACATAAATATGAAAGACATTCTATTTCCTTAGCATTCTTAACAGCAATAATTTAATTGGAAAAATCTGCTACACTTCCATCGCCGGCGTTTTCCCAAGCAGCGAACACATGGAACTCACCCGAAAAGCAGCACAAAGCTACCACAACACACACGACCTTCATCTTGTATCGAGGTAAGTTTATTGTCCAATCCATCCTTCTTCCTTGCGAGGGTTTGGTTTCAGGAGCGGAGCCCCAGGGTCGGCCGAGGAGCTCCGGAGCTCTCGTGCCTCTCACGCGGGACAGGGGCGGACGAGGCCGGTGGGGCGCGGGAAATGCTCTTAAAGCAACGCCCTTGCATAAGGCGGCGGAGCCCCGGTGAGGGCCACACCTGCTGCACCCCCGGCTTGCCACTCACGAGCAGGTACTTCCCCTCTGCTTGAAAAGGTCAGTGGGAGTTAATCTGAGCGTGAATGAGCAGGAATGGGGACGAGTCTACACCCTTGAGAGGCCACGAGCACACATTCACGCCGAGGATATTTAAGTTGAGGGTGGACACGTTACAGAGGGGAAGGCAGTGGTTTGGCTGAGACTGAAGTTTACCTTTCCCTATTACAACTTTTGTCTGAGGAACAAGCAAACATTTCCTGATGCTGTTCTCTGGGTCCTTATGGGCAGGGAAGGCCTGGTTTGATTGATAAGAAAAGCTCACCGGTCTCATCCTTCCTGCTCAGCAGAGCTGTGCTAATTCTTTGGGATCCGGGGTATATCCACTGCCGAAACTGCAAACTTCACTTGCTCTCAGTCATCCCCTGCGATTCCTTCCACTGACAATGACAGAACACGCTGAGCTGGAAGGGACTTCCAAGGATCATCCCGTCCACCTCCTGTCCCTGCCCAGGACACCCCAACAATCCCCCCCTGTCCCTCAGAGCGTTGTCCAAACACTCCTGGAGCTCTGGCAGCCTTGGGGCCGTGCCCACTGCCCTGGGGAGCCTGGTCAGTGCCAACCACCCTGTGGGGGAAGAACCTTTCCCTGAGATCCATCCCAAACCTGCCCTGACACAACTCCAGGCCGTTCCCTCAGGTCCTGTCACTGGTCCCCACAGAGAAGAGATCAGTGCCTGACCCTCCTCCTCCCCTCAGAACTTCTTTGAGGGAATGTGTTTTGTGGATAAAGGGGCAAAACTCAGCAAATCCATGTGCTGCTATTGCTGGATACCTGGGGTAGTAGACAACAGTGTAGTTTAAGGAGGAACTGCCACATCCACGAATTCAGATGATAATTAAAAAACTTTGCAACTATTTTGGACCATCACCAATATTAAATGACTTTGGTGCTTTGTCCCTCTTTAATTCTTTCTCAGATTAACCTACAAAGGAGATGAAAACCTACACTTGTACAGAATCTGCCTCATCCCTCAAGCCTTGCCCTTGTTCTCTTTCCAGAACCCTTTTTCCTTTTCCTCTCACACTGCTTCCAAATCCAAAATTTCTTATTCAAGGTGAATCCAGGAGAAAGAAATAAATTCTTATCTGCATTCTCCATTAGTTTCTAGTTAACAGCTCTCAGTAAATCATGGAAAGGGCCAAAACCTTTTTAATACCTGATGGAGAGGCTCAGTTCAAGGTTTAGAGGGTCAGTTTTCAAACAGTAACTGGCAATGCCTGTAGAAAAGTAGATATTCGTCTGTATGACCTGGAAATTCTCTATCAATTCAATCAGCTGGTTTGTGAGTATTAAAGAAATATTCAGTTTGATTGGATTGAAAAATCATGTTGTATTTCTCGTCTTGTACAACTTGTAGGGGACAGTTCTGCTTTGAAGATCCAAGAGTTTTTGTAAATTTTTGAGATAATCTATATTAAAAATGCCCTTTACACAGGTAAAGAACTAGTAATAAATAAATAATAACAAAACTAATGTTGATTCTGTTTTCCTAGTTGAGTAACTAAATAGTTTCTAGAAGCCTGGATTCGTCCACACAAATCTTATTTCTCTGGAAAATTGCTGTCAGTGACACAAAGACCCTCTCTCTTCACTGCTTGGGGAGCACAGAAAGATTAAAAGTTCCTCCCAAAGCGTCTGAAATCACCTCCAGCACATATGTCATGATCTGAGGGACTGACGTGGGTGTTCCTGCCTGGTTGTGCAAGAACTTGGGTGAGTTGAAGGCACATCCTTGACCTTTCCTCAAGTGATAGTGATTCACAATTCTTTCTGTTGGCTCCCCACTGTCTTTTACACTATTTGTGTTTTGCTTGATCTTTGTACATAAAAAGGGTTTAACAGACTGGAGGGGAGGGGATTCATCGCAGCTTTGGGGAGGAAGAGGGATGTAGCATTAAAAAATAAAATTGAAATAAAGGAGCTTGAGGAATAATTCTGAGGATCATCAAGGTTTAAGCAGAAAGGCACAAATTCCATTTTCACTTTGAATTTTAAGTACTAAAAGCCAGTGGAGGCTGCTGATTTTAGTCCACTGAGAGTCAAAACCTGCACGGAAGAGCTCCACAGACACCTGCACCAAAAGGGAGGCTGGATACTAAAATCTAATCAAATTTGCAGGCAAAATCTGCTCATGGCTGTAAAATCTGTCACAGACATCTCTGAGAGACAACTGTGGGATGCTAAAAAATCCCTTTAAAAACAATAAGGTGTTATTTTCATGATGTAAAAGGTGTCATTCTGATCATGTCTCTCCAGTGACCTTTGCATAATCCAACATAATCTCCTTTCAAGCCCAACTCAGGTGTTTGCACCTCCCTGGCAGGAACAACTCCTTACATTCACTACTGATTTCCCACCAGTAAATGAAAGTGAAGGGAAAGGCCTGACTGGTTTGGAAAGAATGCAGCACCTTCAGCAAGGCTGGGCATAATTTCCTTTTCAAACCTGCCATTTGATCCAAGAATTAACTTCCTCAAGAGAACTTCAGCTCTGAAATGGGAGTAATTCTTGCACTTGTGCTGCTGTGGCAGAGGAAAGCTCAGTGGGAACTCCTGAGAACTTTTCCAAGTGGCTTGTAAAGGAATTCATACTAACTTTCATTCTTTGGGTGTCCTGCGCTAGTGAACTCTCACTAAACTATGATTGATTTATCAGGTTTTACCAGTCTGTTTTGTAACCGAATACTTCCTTCTGCTGGCATTAACCAAGAACTGCATTTTGAACACAAACCAGGCTGTGGAAAGAAGTGATTTCCCCCTATTTTATTTTCATTTACCGCTGGATTAGGGCATCATTTGAGTTGACTGCTGCTGCCTCAGCAGGTATCCTCTCAACAGCTCCTCTGCCACACCCAACCCCCTCCTCTGACGCAGGTACCTGCCTAAAATTGGAACGTGACTCAACCCTGATGGACAATCAGGCTAAAAGGGGAAATATATCAGAGAAGCTGGACAACGCTCCTCTGAGTGGATGCTCAAACAAAAACCTTTGGATGTCAAGGGGTGGAAATTGCACACAGGTCTCTGATTTTGCGGCCCAAACTCATGCCCCGAGTGCCCCCAACAGCCCTTGGTCTGCACGGGGGGCCTGCAATGGGGAATTAAAACAATTCCACAGCACAGAGAGAGTTTCTAAGGTATAAGCAGACATCTGTAATGCACCTCAGAGGAAAGGTTTCCTTAAATCATGTAAAATCTCCCTAGTTTAAGGGATACCAACTCATTTCAGATGACACTGGGGTGGAGAGAAAACACCTCTGCAAGAAGACTTCATAGAATCCCAGAATGGTTTGGGTTGGAAGAGACCTTAAAGATCATCTCATTCCACCTCCATGCCAAGGGCAGGGACACCTTCCACTTGAAGGATGATGATCGGACCCCAAATTAACTGTTTAAACTACTAAATAAGATAAAAGAAACAGCTGATCGCTGTTAACAAAGGTGTAAAACCTCTCACCTGCAGTGATGCTGCCCAGCCAGTCCAGGAGAGTCCTCGGGGTCGGGGGCCTGCTGCAGTCAGTCCTCAGGTTGTGAGGGCAACTGGGTGGTGCCAGGGGGCCAAGAAATGGGGGGCTCCCTCCAGGATCCCCCGTTCCCCCCATGCCCGGCACTGTGAGATCCACCAGAACATCTGCAGAAGGGCCCTTGGCATTGATGGAGCTGTGCAGGGCTGGTGGGGCTCCAGCATTGGGTGCTGGGTGGGCTGAAGGCTCTGGAGAGTTGCCACCTTCCCGCTCGTGGCTGAGGGACAGCGACACGCCCACCCCTCGCGTCCTGCTGGGCTCTGGGCCGGGGGGCTGCTGGCCCAGTTCACCTGTGGGGCTTTGCCCAAAGGGCCCCAGTCTGTCCTCCAGGGTCGTCCTTCTGGTGGTGCCAGGCCCACAGTTCCCCCCTGGCGCTGCCACGGGTCCCAGAATGCTGAGTTTGGCCTCCTGCAGCATCTGCCCCACGTTTGTGCCGAGCCCTGCTCTCCTGGCACCTGCTGAGGGAATACATGGGTCTCAGTGCCCAGCAAAACTTAAGGAATGCTTCTTCTGAGGAGAAGATTTTCATAATTTTCCCCCCCATTTTTAAAATTAATTAATTAATTCGTTAAAATAATTAAAAAGTGTGGTCAGGCACTGACCAGGCTCCCCAGGGCAGTGGGCACGGCCTCAAGGCTGCCAGAGCTCCAGGAGCGTTTGGACAATGCCCTGAGGGACAGGGTGTGACTCTCAGGGATGTCCTGTGCAAGGCTGAGGGTTGGACTGGATGATCCTTGCGGGTCCCTTCCAGCTCAGCAGGTTCTGCAATTTTTGGGTGGGATTTTTCTTTTCTTTTGGGGTCTTTTCTCTTCTCTGACCCAGGTCTCCTGATCCATCAGCCCCTGTGTGGAGCAGAGCCAAGATTCTTTCCAGCCAGGGACTACAATCCCTCTGGCTCAAGCAATCCTTGAGGATGAGGAGTCTCCTCTATGTCCCCTCAGGGAGGCAGAAGCTTTCTCTGCAATAATTCCGGTATTTATAGAATCATATAAAGAACTGGGCTGGGAGGGACCCTGAAGATCTCCCAGTTCCCATTCCCTGCCTGAGCAGGGACAGCTTCCACTAGAAAAGGGAGCTCAGAACTCCACCCAGCCTGGCGGGATTTACCCTTTTCTTTGTTTTAAAACTCAGGTAAAGAATTTCTTTCTTTTTCACATTCTGAATTTCCACCTCATGGTTGTTACTTTTTGTCCCCTAATTCCCCTAATTCTCCTCCTAATTAACGTCCTTTTCTGCTCCTTTTCTGTCCACACAGGGATGAATTGGAACTGCTTTGCCTCCTGATTTCCAGCATCTCAATGAACCCAATGGACTGTAACTATCCCTCTGCCACTGCTTAAGGTGATGTTCACCTAATTCTGGCAATTTAAGGTGTCAGATCTTGGTAGAACATTTATTTGAGGGCAATTTGGGGGTTTGGGCTTTAATGTTGTAATGAATACTGAAACTCTTTTTCTAGGAGTTTCTTCTTACACCACAGTAATTCTTCTATTCTTAGAATATTTTTAGACTCCACTGCAATTTTACCTCCTGGTGCTTGCCCTGTGCTGAAGGATTAGGATGGGTTTACATGGGTAGAAATTTCAGCCACATTTTCTTTCCTATGCTGAACTCTCAGATACCAGATATTTTGCAGTCTGGGGGGTAAAAAAAAATCACTGCAGATGCTGGATTTGGGGGTTCTGTTTACCCAGAGAATGGAATTTGGGCACAAATCAACTGTTAAAAAATCTCTAACTGAATTATTCCTGGAAATTGCCAATCATGGAATGGTTTGGGTTGGAAGGGAGCTTAAAACCCCTCCAGTCCTACCCTGTGCCACAGGCAGGGACACCTTCCACTAGCCCAGGTTGCTCCTTTGATCCAACCTGGCCTCGGACACTGCCAGGGATGGGGCAGCCACAGCTGCTCTGGGCAACCTGTGCCAGGGCTTCCCCAACCTCCCAGCCAAGAATTCTTTTGAATCTCAAACCTAAATTTCCCCTTTTTCATGTTTAAAGAGATTTGAAGGAGTCAGGTGTCCTTCCTTTTTGTATCCAGCGGGAAAATTAGTAAGGACAACTTCAAATTCCAAAGGTGCAGCCCTGATCCACGACTGGATCAGTCTCCGCTTGTTCGTGTTCCCTGTTAAAGATGGGAACAACATGCAGCAAACTTCTCTTCCCACCACAAGGAATATGCTCAAATTTTAACTATTTTGGCTCTTTTTTTTTTTAATCTTGTTCACTCCCAGAATAATCCACAATGACTGGAAAATATCTTAATTATTTTCTGCCCTAACTTCCTGCCTCTGCTCTGTGCATACAGATACTTTTCAGGGATTTTTGACTACATTCTGCTACTGCTAATCTTAGCTTAAAAACATTTAGATTTTCAATATATGTGTAGATTTGACACATTCCCTTTAACAAAAACCCTCCCTCCTTCATTACAAAAGTTCACAGTTCCCCAGAGCATTCCATGAGATCATTAACACAAGGTCCATCCTTACCTGTTGTTGTGCACATGTGGAAATAAAATACCACGGCCACAAGTATATTTTGTGTAAAACATCGCCCAGAGCAACGTTTCCAGGTCATTTTGTTGCCTTGAGACTCCTCAGATTGTTTCAGGCTCCTCACAACTCTGCTCCCCCTGCAAGCAAATTCCAAATGTTATGGAAGTAACTGAGGTAATACAAGCATGTTGCTGTGTTAGCTGAGCAGACACACCTTAAGCCCTGCTTAGGTTAAGGAGTTTTTATCTGGACAACAAAACCTTGGGCCCAGTATGTTGAATTCTAGTTCTAAAAATGCACTTTCCTTTGTGAATCCATTTGAGGCTCTCCCGAGGTCCCACATTGCCTGGTTAAGGCTCTGTATGCAAAGTTTTGGCATCTGGAAATGGAGTTGTGGCAATATTAATAGAAAAGCATTTGGATTTTAAATAAAGAAAGGAAGAATGGGTACATTGGACTGAAGTTTGGGGACAAAGCAGGTCTCCAACAGCAATATTAATATTATTGACCATGAGAAAATGTGTTGATGATAAATAACTGCTTGACAGGGAAGGGAGAGATAGATGATCACTCAGGGGGTCCTTCACCCCCAGCTCTCTAACAGAGCACGTGGAGAGGATTTGGGTTTGCAGGAGCAATTCCTCACCCCACCTTTGGCTCAAATAAAGGAAATCACTCATTAAAAAACTCACTGCTGGGGGGTTTTGTCATTAAAATCCAGCTCAAATAGACTTTGGTCAGAAATGTGCTGATCAAAGGCTCTGCAAGGGTCTGAGATGCACATTTCCTTCTCTTCTGCTCCTGGTGTGTCCTCAGAGGGATGAGTTGGGATGCTTCTTTCCCAGAGAGGAACTTTGCCTCCTGATTTCCAGCATCACAATGAACCCAGTGGACTGGAACTGCTCCTTCAGGTGATGTTCAGGTACCCAGAGAGCTGAAGGTCCCAGCAGTGCATGGAGATGTTCAGACGTGTCCTTTGGGGACCAGAGTGAGATCACTGATCTCATTTCATACCAGAGTGACACTGCTGACCACACACCCCAAACCCGAGCACGTCCCTGCTGTCTTAATTAGGCAGCAGTTCTGCCAAGGCAGCTTTCTTAGAGATGAAATTAAATTACTGTCTGGAAAGTGCTCAGTGTTTGTTTCCAGAGTGAAAAATGCACCTCCTTAAGTTGCCATAGAATCCCAGAATGGTTTGGGTTAGAAGGGAGCTTAAAAATCATCCCATCCTGCCCCCTGCCATGGGCAGGAACACCTTCCACTAGCCCAGGTTGCTCCAACCTGGCCTTGGACACTTCCAGGGATGGGGCACTGGGAAGGTGCCTCTGGCTCTGCAGGAGCAGAGCTCAGCCCGGACACTCAAAGCAGGACTTGTCTCAAACACAGTGGGGTTTTGGGCTCCTTTACCTCTGGGGCTCTGTGAGAGACTGAACTGTTAATGACTTAAAACAGTTGCTGAGGCACCCAGGTGCCAGGGCCTCCCTGCCCTCCCAGGGAGGAATTTATCCCTAATACCCAATCTAAACCAGCACATGGAATCTGGAATGATTTGGGTTGGAAGTGCCTTAAAAATCCAGTGCCACCCCCTGCCATGGGCAGGGACACCTCCCACTAGCCCAGGTTGCTCCAACCCTGTCCAACCTTGCCTTGGACACTTCCAGGGATCCAGGGGCAGCCACAGCTGCTCTGGGCAACCTGTGCCAGGGCCTCCCCACCCTCACAGCCAAGAATTCCTTCCCAATATCCCACCTAAATCCACCCTCCTTCAGCCTAAAGCCATTCCCCCTGTCCTTTCACATTGATATTACATTTACTGTTTGGCATGAGGAACATGAGGAAGGAGTTGTTGTCTGGAGGTTGTTTAGTAACAATCCAGGGTGTTCTCCCAGTTTCCCTCTGCTCCCTGTTCTGTGCAAGCCCCGCTCAGTCAAACAAAACAGGGGTCTCTCCTTGCACCTCATGTGGGCCACTAGAGGCCATCCTAAACCTCCTAAAATAAAGTAGCAAAGCATGTGGGAATAAAGGACAACGGCAAGAGTCATAAAAGATGAATTAAAGTTGAGATATTTTTAAAACAGACCAAGAAGTTTGTTTCAGGATTGGTTGTTCTCTGCTTGCAGCCTCAGGAGTTTGGTGTGGGTTTTCCCACAGGATTTGCTGCTGATGGAGCCAGGGAGCTGCTCTGCACCAGGCTGTGCTCCCTGGGGTTGTATAAATCCAGCAGCCTTTCAGTTCCACCTGGTATTGTTGAAGTTTCACAGGAGAGGACTGAAACCTTCCCCATCTGACCATTCCATTCTGTCTTTCTGTTTAACTACAGATTAAATTCCGTGTTGAATCTGTCCCTTCTCTCAGGGGCTGCCAAAGGGCAAAGACTGAAGTCACACGGAGCACTTTGGGGCGTGAAGGAGGCAGAGGGAAAGCTAACAAGGCACAGTCCTTCCAGGCCTTCCCTCCCAGCAACATGGGAAACACAAAAGCCTTTGTGGGAGGGGAGGGAGAGGTCATACCTTGTCACCATGCAGCAGGAAAACACAAAATATTTGAGCTTTGTTGGAGCAATTCAGAATGAAAGGGGCAAACATTTACCATAAGGGAAAAGCAACAAGGCTCAGTCAGCTGAGCTGGGCTTTATAACAAGGACTTCTGGTGGCATTTCACATCCAGCTTTTAAAGGCTTGGCCAAAAATGGGCACCGTCATGTAAGAAAGATAAAAAGGTATTAGAGAGTGTCCAAAGGAGGGACATGGAGCTGGGGAAGGGTGTGAGGAGCAGCTGAGGGCACTTGGCTGGTCCAGCTGGAGCAGAGGAGACTGAGGGGAGACTCCTCGGGGGCTGCAGCTCCTCCCGAGGGCAGGCGGAGGGGCAGGGGCTGAGCTCTGCTCTGGGACCAGGGACAGGAGCCAGGGAAGGGCTGGAGCTGTGCCAGGGGGGCTGGGATGGATCTCAGGGAAAGGTTCTTCCCCCAGAGGGTGGTGGGCACTGACCAGGCTCCCCAGGGCAGTGGGCACGGCCCCAAGGCTGCCAGAGCTCCAGGAGCATTTGGACAACGCTCTGAGGGACGGGGGGGATTGTTGGGGTGTGTGTGCAGGGCCAGGGGTTGGACTGGATGATCCCTGTGGGTCCCTCCCAGCTCAGGAGATTCCAGGATTCTACTGAAATTCAAGGGACCTGGCAAACCCCGTATTTCCTGATGAAACCAGATCATGGTTCTTGTTTTCCCTAAAGCCCCACTGGTGGCAGTGGCAGATGAAGGTGGGCTGGGGACCAGGCAAACCACTGAGCTGGTGAATCCTGAGGCCAAAGCCCAGCCTTGAGCATGGCAGGATTTTATTTCAGTGAGACTTCAATACCTACCTAATTGAACTTCCAAATGTGTTTGAAGTGCTCTATTAAAGACATCTGTTTTAAATTAGGGCCCACTTGATGATTTTATAATTCATTAGAATCATGGAATGGTTTGGGTTGGAAGGGACCTTGAAGCTCATCTCATCCCACCCCCTGCCATGGGCAGGGACACCTCCCACTAGCCCAGGTTGCTCCAAGCCCTGTCCAACCTGGCCTTGGACACTTTCAGGGATCCAGGGGCAGCCACAGCTTCTCTGGGCAACCTGTGCCAGGGCCTCCCCACCCTCACAGTCAACAATTCCTTCCCAATATCCCATCCAACCCTGCCCTCTAGCAGTGGGAAGCCATTCCCTGTGTCCTGTCCCTCCATGCCTTGTCCCCAGTCCCTCTCCAGCTCTTCTGGAGCCCCTTTAGGCCCTGGGAGGGTCTCTCAGGTCTCCCTGGAGCCTTCCCTCCTTCAGGCTGAACAATCCCAATTCTCTCAGCCTTTCCTCCCAGCAGAGCTGCTCCATCCCTCTCATCAACTCTGTGGCCTCCTCTGGTCTTGCTCCAACAGTTGATATGGTTGATATTAAGTAAAAGTGAGAAACTCAGAGAGAAAAGACAATTCATGGAGGGGGGGGATGTGCTGGGTTAAAAGTAAACCAGCGGGAGAAGCAAACCCAGCTCAAGAGACACCACAAGGCAGAGTCACAATTTACTAAAAAAGATCACAGTAAATACAGGGATACAGAGAAAAAACTGGTTTTAACCCCCAAAGACAGATGTATAACCCAGCACCCCGGGACAAGAACAGAAGGGTGTTCTGAGCACCATGTGGTGCCCCTGGGGGCAAAGGAAAAGGAAAGGAAACCTGTTGGTCCAGACGATGGCCACAGTTGTGTCGAAATTCTGGTTCTCCTCTGGATCCAATAAGTGGTCCCAGAAGTCCCAAACCCCCAGAATTATATGTGCTCAGGATGAGGTGGGAATGCCCAGGACCTCCCCCGGGGCGGGGAATTTCACAATGGGCGATTTAACTCTGTGAGTCGCGGGATAACTTTGGGATCTTTGATGGTCTGGCTCCTTGCAGCTGCCCGTTATGCCAGTCCATTGTGGCCCATGAGCAGAGGTGACCCCTCAGGCTGGGTCTGGAGGGGGTTATCACAGCTGGTTGTTGGTGTGAAGGCAAAGAAACACTCCCCAGCCTGGGAGCTGAGGTGTCTGGTGTGCCCCGGGCAGCTGCTGCAAACCATCCATTTATTAGCAGTCCATCAGAAACGACACAGAGGGGGTACAATACACGGGTCTGGTTACAGCCACAGAGAGATAAACTGCTCCCAGCCCCATAACTAGGACAGGGGGGTTCCCTCAGTGTATTTAATACTGTGATTCCTTCCCTCTTGGCAAAACTTGGTCAGGTTTGACGGGAAAAAAAGTGTCTTCGTTCCACTCAACACACAAGTCCTGTAGTACGAGCTGGTGGGATGAATTAGAGCTTTAAATACCACCCCATGCCTGGCTCTCACACAGAGCTGGAGGCACAGAGCCAAGGTACAGATTGGGTGAGACACACGCTGGCGTTGAACAGGCTGATTTTCACACCACCCCCTGGAATCAGCTTCGTGTTTGAAGGGTTTTTTTCAAGCATTTCATGGTATAAATATAGGTCTTGGAGGATTTGTTTGGAGAAAATAGAATGTGGAAGAGCAAAGGTTTGTTTACTTGAGGAACCTCAAAGTAAAATACAGCCTGGGACTGTGCAAGTGGGGGAGGTTGGGTTCTTGGAGGTGCCATCTTCAGTTCTTAAGTCTGTAATTCTTTTTATCCGTTTCATATCCCAACATCTGTCATATGGAGGTTTTTCCCCTCCGGCACTTTTTCTCCTGATTGAATCATTAACCTTGACATCTTTTGTCTAGAGCATTAAGTTAATTTTTTGCTATCATCTGGAATAATTAATGTAAGGACGCCTCATCTGATGAGTTACAACAGCACAGTTCAGAATGAGCCTTTCATTTGGGGCATCATTGTATGAGCTGGATCCTTCCAATCCGATTCAATGAAATACAAAATGCCAGGAGCTGATGTGGCAGAAATTCCAGGATTAGTCTGGACCTGACAAGGACACAATAGAAAACTCAGTTCTGATCTGCAGTGCAGTTCAAAGGAGGGCTGGGATACTCTCAGCTGACAAGGGTGAGGTTCAACAATGTGGCAGGTCCTGCCCTTGGGTCACAACAACCCCCTGCAGTGCTCCAGGCTGGGGGGAGAGAGGCTGGAAAGCTGGGAAAGAACCTGGAGGTGCTGGATGACACCGGCTCAACGTGAGCCAGGTATGTCCAGGTGGCCAAGAAGGCCAAGGGCACCTGGCCTGGACCAGGCATGGTGTGACAGCAAGGCCAGGGCAGTGACTGTCCCCTGTGCTGGCACTGCTGAGGTCCCACCTCAAATCCTGGGGACAGTTCTGAGCCCCTCAGGACAAGAAGGACATTGAGGGGCTGGAGTGTGTCCAGGGAAGGGAATGGAGTTGGGGAAGGGTCTGGAGCACCAGGAGCAGCTGCGGGAGCTGGGGGGGGCTCAGCCTGGAGAAAAGGAGGCTCGGGGGGACCTTCTCACTCTCGGCAATTCCCTGAGGGGGGGCGTTGGTTTGGGCTCTGCTCCCAGGGAACAAGAGACAGGATGAGAGGAAACAGCCTCAAGTTCCTCCAGGGGAGGTTTAGGTTGGGTATCAGGGAAAATTTCTTCACAGAAAGGGTGGTCAGGCACTGGCACAGCTGCCCAGGGCAGCGGTGGAGTCACCACCCCTGGGGGGATTTAAAGGAGTGTAGATGTGGCACTTGGGGACATGGGTTAGTGTTGAACATGACAGCGCTGGGGTAACAGTTGCACTCAATGACCTGAGAGGCCTTTTCCAACCTAAGTGATTCCATGATGCCTTACAGTCCTCCTGAGTTCCCTGCCCCTTCTTCCAGAGGTGATAAACTTTTTAATCCCCAAGTTCCAGCTGAAGCTCTTTGTTCAGCCAAGTCAGTCTTCTTCCCCTCACCCTTTATATCTGTAGCTGAATTTGTACTTGCTTTCCCACACTGAGAGCACTTGCTGAGCTATCCATGCCCGGATTCCCTGCTATCTTGCTTTTGTTCCCTTTGACATCTTGAACGTACTTGTAGATCCACAAAAACACCATTTCTTTGAGAATCTTAAGACTGGCATTATTTTAAACAGGGAATGTTCTTTCCTAAGGCTGGCTGGGACATGACCTATTATTTTAGGCTTTCTCTTTCACTGCCTTTCATCTGGGAAAAAAAAAAGAAAAAAAAAAAAAAGAGGGGAGGTGTTTTTTGTTTTTTTTTTTTACTCTAAATTTTACTACTCTCAGAATGTAAACAGCTTGAAATTCCCTGATGGTTTTTCCCAGGAGCCTCGTCTCGTTTCTCGGGAGGATCCTTAAGTCCAACATCCAACCTGCTGCTGGTGGTGCCGGGCCCACACTGGCACGGCCATCCCACGCCGACGGGTGGGACAGATGGGCACAGCTCAGGGGCACAGAAGCCTCGTGTTGTGGTTTGGCTTTGGTTCCTCCTCCTCTCCCAGTCCCTCAGCCTATTTTTAACACTCAGTGGGCTAAAACTAGAACTCCCAAGGCAGCTGTTTCCAGGTCTGGTTCAGCTCAAAGTGGGTCTGGCAAAGGAGGCAGAGGCAGGTTGGAGTTTGAGCCGTCAGGCGACACCAGAGTTGATGATCTGTCAAAAGACTCTCCAAGTGTTTGCACAATGGTTGGACTGGATGATCTTGGAGGTTTTTTCAGCCTCATGATTGCACATCCCAGACTGCAATGTCACATGGAGATTTGGGGAGGTGAAGTGACAATCATCCACAATGAAAACAGCAAAACCTGGGAGCATCACACACAGCCATGTGTTCTTATCCAGATCCAGTGCCTGAATCGCTGAAGTTTTTTATAGTTTTCCTTCCTTTTCTTCTCATGGAAATCCTGGAGTCACAGGATGGTTTGGGTAGAAAGGGCCCTCAAAGCTCACACAGTGCCACCCCCTACCATGGACAGGGACACCTTCCACTAGCCCAGGTTGCTCCAAGCCCCATCCAACCTGGCCTTGGACACTTCCAGGGATGGGGCAGCCACAGCTGCTCTGGGCAACCTGTGCCAGAACCTCCCCACCCTCACAGCCAGGAATTCCTTCCCAATATCCCACGTCACCCTGCCCTCTGCAGTGGAAACCCATTCTCCCTCGTCCTGTCCCTCCATCCCTTGTCCAAAGCCTCTCTCCATCTTTCTTGTAGGCTCCCTTCAGGTACTGGAAAAAAGGGTTCGAGTTGTGCCAGGGCAGGCTTAGGTTGGATATTAGGATAAAGGTTTTCATGGAAAGGGTTGTCAGGCACTGGCATAGGCTGCCCAGGGCAGTGGTGGAGTCACCACCCATGGAAGTGTTCAAAAACCACGTGGATGTGGCACTTGGGGCTGTGGTTTTGTGATGCCCATGGTGGTGGGTTGATGATCCTAAAGGTTTTTCCCAACCTTAACGATTCTGTGAATCCATGAACGTGTTCTACGTTCATCTCTTAACATACGCTGTCCACACAGCCCAGCTGGTGCCAGTCTGAGAATAAATAAATACAGAAAGCAAAGCCTTCTCCAAATGTAAATGTTCAGAGAGTCCCAAAGACATTCTGCCCAGCTGTGCCTTTCTTGTCATTGATATATGGACCTTTATTTCTTGCCTCCTGCAGTTATAATTCACCAATCACAGCCTTTAAAACTGTAAGAAAAACAATCAGGCCATGTTCTGGTCCGGATTGTTTCACCTCCCATTTTACGTTTTCATATTTAAAAGAATTTCTGAACCTCATTAGACGAACTAGAAAATTCAGTTCAAAGATGAAGAACGTTCCTAATGTGGGACTGATCCAAGAAAGAAGCAGGAAATGTATTAAAGGCTTCTCTGCAGTTTCTTAGTGTTATTTACTTAGGGGATAAAAGCGGAATCAAAGGATGTTTGTTCCTCTCTGGTTGAACATCAATCTGCCTCAGATCACATTACTCTTAGATTTCTGCTCATACAAACAGAAATTAGTACAAGCAAATCTCTTCTCCCAGAGTCACCAGCTCCATTTCTTCTGTTTCAGGTGACAAAGCTCGAAAAAAAAGTTGGGTCTAAAACATTTAATTTCTCTGTGACCCTTTATTTTGGCTTGTTATATATGTATTTACTTTGAAATTAGCCACGATGAGGCCAGAACATCGTGCCGTGTATTGAAAAAGGAAGAAAACAAAAACCTGAAAGGAAGACAATTCCCTGTTTAGATGCTTCCACTTAAATACAATTTTAATATCTAGAACTGGGGGGTTTTATATCTGGAATAGAAGAACAAGATTTACTCATTTTTTCCCATAGTTTAAAGGAAATCTGTGCAGGTACTGGTTGCACAGCTTTTAATCCAAATGCCACCTGAAACAATTGGTCAGTTATGCAAACAAAACAAGATATTTCTACAAGGAAAAGTTTGTGTTGGCCCAGTCCTGCCCTTCAGGGATAAAATTTACCATCAGGAAACTACGATGTTCTCAGTCCAAATATTTGTCTTGCACTGAATCTTGTCATGACATCTTTGTCCTGGCTGAGATGCCAGGACTGGGAGGCCCCAGGAAAGGAGCTGCTTCTGCAGATTTTGAGAAGGATGAGAAGGAATCCTCCCTCCAATGCTGCCGTTAACAAACTGGCTGAGGCTTTTCTTGCCCCAGCCGAGGGCCAGCTCAGCTGAGACCCAGCAGCTGTGCTGGGAAATCAGGTGAACAAAGAGATCCCCAGCCCTTTCCAACCCATTCATGCCTTGAGCTCAGCAGGGAAAGAATCCAAAGTCACTGTGGATTTTGTTGATGTCATCACCAATGCAGATAAATAATGATATTTTCACAGAGCACGTTTAGACCCAAGAAGGACCAATTTAGCTGGAGGCAAAGAATGTTCCCTGAACTCCTTTGGGCCATGGATTTGCACACATGGATGTACTTCCAGTGCTTCTGTCTGGACAGATTTATTTCCCTTTCCCAGTACATTCAGTGCTGGAATCTGCTCTGCAGTGTGGCGTATTTAAAACCTCACCACTGTGTGAAATCCTTACACAAATATAGAATTATTGCAAAGGGAGCCCACGTGAATGTTCATTATGGCAGGTACGAGTCATGCACCTGCTGCTCCTCTCTCCTGGGAGAAGGTCCAAGTTTTCCTATGGGTTTTGGGATAGTCTGGAGAGGAACGGAACAGCTTTGATTCCATCCCTCTGCTCTGCTCTGGGGAGATCCCCCCTGGAGTCCTGAATCCAGCTCTGGGGTCCCAGCAGAGGAGGGACTTGGAGCTGTGGGAGCAAGTCCAGAGGAGGCACCAAGGTGATGATGAGAGGGATGGAGCAGCTCTGCTGGGAGGAAAGGCTGAGAGAATTGGGATTGTTCAGCCTGAAGGAGGGGAGGCTCCAGGGAGACCTGAGAGACCCTCCCAGGGCCTAAAGGGGCTCCAGGAGAGCTGGAGAGGGACTGGGGACAAGGCATGGAGGGACAGGACACAGCGAATGGCTTCCCACTGCTAGAGGGCAGGGTTGGATGGGATATTGGGAAGGAATTCCTGGCTGTGAGGGTGGGGAGGCCCTGGCACAGGTTGCCCAGAGAAGCTGTGGCTGCCCCAGCCCTGGAAGTGTCCAAGGCCAGGTTGGACAGGGCTTGGAGCAACCTGGGCTAGTGGGAGGTGTCCCTGTCCATGGTAGGGGGTGGGACTGGATGAGCTTTAAGGTCCCTTCCAACCCAAAATGTTCTACGGTTCTCCTCAGACAAGTAGATGAACCCACATCCCAGTTTTGGGACAACTGCTCTGAGCACGGGGCTTTGAGTGAAGGGAATAAATGCAGCAGAGCAGGGATTGGCCACAGAACAGGATTTCAGAGTCTAAATCCTGTGCAAATGCAGCTTGCAGAGCCTGTGCTGGGGATGCAGCCCAGGAGAAGGGCTGGCTCTGCCTCTCTCAGCTGGGGAGGATTTGGCACAGCCCCAGGAGCGAGGAGGTTCCTCCCCGATGCTCCACCGACCACCTCGAGCTCAGGGGAGTTACGTGACCAATTCTCTGGCCAGATATGAAGAGATTTAATAGTAAGGGAGGCTACAGAAGGATTAGGAATCTTTTGTTCTCTGGCTTCCTGGTTCTGGGCTTAGGTGAACTCATTTCAGTGTGGAGCAGCTCTGGGAAAAACAAGGCAGGGGTGGTGGGCTTGTCCTTTCTCTTCATCAGAAGCTGATTTCTCTTGCCTAGAGGGAAGGACTAATTTTAAAAAGGACTTTGGTTTCCTTTCTAACCTAGTATCTCCAGCTAGAACATCTCAGTTCCCTCAGCACTGGGTCTTTGGGAAGAAAACACCCCAAAATTCCCATTTACGACCCCCCTGTGACACCAAAACTGCACAAAGCATCTGCAAAACACTCCTCAGATCATCTGAGGGGGGAGGGTGTGTCGGAGGGACTCTCCTGGAAACAGGACTGAAGCCAATGGGCCTTCCAGGCTCCTCCAGCTCTGCTGCAGGTCCCAGAAATGCTGTCAGGGATTCCCAGGGACCTCGGTGGGTCCCCATCCCTGTGGTACCTCAGGGGACTGGAGAAAGGCCCTTTCAGGAAAGTCTCTTTAACAGTGACACCTGTGGGCCCCGAAGGGCTCAGGTTCCCACGTTCCTTTGGCCAGAACATCAGCAGATATTTGGGTTCACTCACAGAGGGTCGATTTGACACTGAGAATCAGGAAATAAATCCATCACTGAGATTCTCATCTCCCCCAAACACCCCTGAGAATTACACTAAATCTTCCCAAAAGCACATTTCCATGTCTGGGATGATGCACTGGAAGTTTAAAGGCAGAGAGTGCATTATTTTTGTCTTTGAGAAGCTTATTTTTACGAAGAGCAGTAAAACACCGAGACAATGCTCTTGCAGCACAAAGAGAGTGGTCATGGCATGTGTTGATGCATTAGCAGGGTTCCAACACATAAATGTATTTTCTTTCAGAGTCTTTGCAGCCCTTAATTCAGATTAATTATGACAATAATGATTTTAATAATCTGCTACTCGGCAAAATGCTGGTGGCAACCTTGAAAATGCCGTTTACAACCCTGACTTCAAAGAGGGAATGGGAAAAAACCTGCTGCTGGATATTTCCACGGAACCTTTTCACCAACATGTCTGACCAAAATGGACATGCTGATTTAACCTCCCCCCTCAGTAACTGTTCAAACAAGTCATTCAACACCAGACCTTCCAAAGTTTACCCCAAAGTACTTCCAAGGAATTACAGGTTCAAGGCTGAAACTTTTAAATGCTCCTTCCTGCTTTTTTTTTGGTAGCATTTATCCATCCATGGATCAGCCCATCATAAAACCCTGAAGCTTCTCCCACAGCTTTATAGGCAAACTGCTATTTTCTGGCCATTTACTGGCCGATTGCCAGTGGGACTTTGTTGATTAATCTTCATACACTAATTTTAGAATTATTTATAAATTGATAATATACATCTATAAATGTATAATATTCATATGATATATTTAAATTTATAATTTAAAACCATCTTTATTTTACATTTGGCATTTAAAACTTTTATTGAAAACAAACAAAAAAAAAAGGATCTACAGTGAAAAGAAGCTGCAATGAAAGCATGCAAAGTTGCCTTCATTGGCTGCCACCACCACGGGGATTCTTTGCAGGTTACATATATATATTTAGGAAACAAATTCACGATTTATTTATTTTTTAAGTGCAGGGGGACAAAAACTTTGGGAAAATTACTACGCAGGAAAGGTTTGGTTAAAGAAAAACACTTTGATTGTACATTGGTGGCCCGAATAACGATGTATTAAAGGAAATCATTGAGCCAAATCCATTCCTTACCTGCTGCGTGACCCTGGATTGGAAGGAGCAGCTCCAGAAGCCAGAAAAGGCTCCTGAGGTGTTTTCTCTTGGAGGTTCAAAGGGCAGTAACGATGTCGCTGCCGAGCAGGGGAGGTCACAAAAGCCTGGGGTGGGTTCGGTTCGGCAGCACCTCCGAGCTGAACACAAAAGGGCCTCGAATGTGCATTTGTAAAGCAAAGGTTATCCCGGGGGTTCACTGAACTGCGGCTTGGGAGGGTGGGACTGTGGTGGGATCTGGGAGAGGGGAATTATTACAGCTGGAAAAGCCCTCCCAGCCCATGGATCCCCCTGTGCCCCCCTTGTCCCCCAGCCCAGAGCACTGAGTGCCACGGCCAGGCCTTCCCTGGGCACCTCCAGGGCTGGGCACTCCAAACCCCCCTGGGCAGCCCCTGCCAAGGCCTGACCACCCTTTCCATTCAGAAATCCCTCCTGATGTCCCACCTGCCCCTGCCCTGGCCCAGCTGGAGGCTGTTCCCTCTCCTCCTGTCCTTGTTCCCTGGGAGCAGAGCCCGACCTGCCCCCGGCTCCCCCCTCCTGTCAGGGAGTTACAGAGCCAGAAGGTCCCCCCTGAGCCTCCTTTGCTCCAGGCTGAGCCCCCCCAGCTCCCTCATCAGCTCCTCGTATGACTTACAAGGTTCCTCAAGACATTCCATGAACTGGGCCTTGACTATCTAGGATACAAAATAAGTTTAATTCTCAACTGATCTTTGAAAAAAGAAAAATTCTGGTATTGGTAAGAGTTTTCTCTTCCACTCTGGGTTTGCTCTGGAGCCAGAGCTGCACTGGAGGCCTGATGTGGTGTGAGATGTTTGCACACCTGGGACAGCACCAGCTGGGACCAGACAGGAGAGCTGTGGGTCAGCACGTTTCGGGCCCCAGCCACGACCCCAGAGCTGCATCACGTCCCCACAGGGCCTTCCCCGGGCAAAGTACCTCCATCTGCCTGGGGACAGCACCAGGGGGGTCACAGGGTTATGAGTGATCAATAAATTTGCTCAATCAAACAGAAGTTGGTATAAGCACATTGAAATAGTTAAAAGTAGATGCTTTAATTGCAGGCCCAGATTTGCAAAGGGAGGGGGAATGGGGGTTCGGCTTGCTGAGCAGTTTGTGTCTTATCTCGTAATGTTGCGAAGGACTAACCACAGCGACAGTTGACCTTGTGATTCTCTAAGTTCTTTGTTCTAAGTATCTTAACAGAAATAGAATGCATTCACATGTGAGGAGTGAAGGATTACAACTGCAACAATTTATTGGAAGCTTCACGGACTAAACCCCTCCTCGGACTGAACCCCAGCAACGGGACCTGGCAACAAGGCCCAGCAACAGGACAAAGCCCGTGAAACCAGAACCAATGTTCTGGAAGCTGTGAAATGGAGTCCAATGATAGACTTGAGGGGGGAGGAGAGTAAAAGGGGTATAAAAGATGGGTCCTGACTTGTACTCGGGGTTGACTGCTGGCGGAACAGGAGGTTCCCCCGGTCACCCAGCGCGCTGATTTGCTCATTTGTCTCTTTAATAAACTTTTCCTATCTTTTTAAATTACAATGTCTGGTCTCTTGACTATAACACAGGGTAGCGGGGAATGCCCCCAGCGTTACTGGTCACACCTCTAGCTCTTGTCACTGTTGCTTGGAAGGGCCTCTTCATCTGAAGGTGAGGAGCAAGAACGTGCTGCCACCACTCATGGACACCTTTCCCTCGCTAGAAATTACCTGTAAACTCTGCAGCAACCCAAAGAACCATCTCATAATGCTAATAATGTGCTCAGCTCAGCTTCTGAATCTTCAGCACCACCCTGGGTGTCCTTCCTGTGCCATGGGAGGTGCTGCAGGTTGGCACTGACCCATGATCCCATGGTCCCACCCATGATCTGCTGGGTGGTTCCCTTTCCTCCATCAAGCTCGTAAATAATACCACTAAATGCTAGGACTGAATAAGGGTCCAGAGGGCTTTTGTGAAAGGAAATGGTCCAAACACCTCGAATTCTATCAGATCACAATCCCAAAGATTATTAAGAGATATTATATATATTATATATATTATTATTATTATACATTATATATATGCACTTTTATATTTTATTATATAATTATAAAATGTAATTATATTTTATATATTTGTATATTGTGTATTGTATATTATATTACATATTATATACTTTGTATAGTATATATAATTTAATTATTATATAATTATAATATTTTTATATTATAGAAATGCACTTTTACAGGTGCATTTCAAAGCCTCTGTGCAGAAAGGCACAAGAACTCTGTGCGATGGATTTGCTGGTGGATGTGTGAGCACAGTCAGGTTTTGAACCCAAACCCTGAGCCCAGATCTGTGTTTCACTGAAATCTGAGACTCAGTCCCAGCTTGGGCTCTCAGTTTTGCACGTGTCCCCTCTTCTTGTGCTGCATCACAGTGGAAATGGCCTCAAAGTGTGCTGGGGGAGGTCTGAGTTGGATATTAGGAACAATTTCTTCCCTGAAGGAGTGGTCAAGCATTGGGAGGGGCTGCCCAGGGCAGTGGTGGAGTCGCCACCCCTGGCAGAGTTAAAAAGCCCAGGGGATGTGGCACTTTGCAATATGGTTCAGCTGGCATGGTGAGATTCGGTCCAAGGCTGGATTTGATGATCCTGGAGGTCGTTTCCAACCTCAATGATCCTGTGAAACCCAGCCCAAGACACCTCTGTGTCACACAACTATTGAAAATCAAGGCATCATCTGACAGTGGTGCTTTAAAGTCCTCAGCAATCAAATAGTTAAGAGGTGAATAATGAGGGGAAGGTTTGGGGAGACAAATGTCAACACAAGGAAAGCAGACAGAGAGGATACAACAGCACCTGAGGCATGAGGTTCTACTGGATGCTCATACATTTGGGGTGTGGTGAAAAGCATTAACGTGAAGGTCAAGTGTTCAGGGCTGTGTGTGGATCCTGCAGACCTGCATTTCTAGCATTGCATTCCTTAGAAGAGCTTTTCTCTTTTGGTAATTATTGTCTCCAGCTTCGTTTTGCTGCTGGTGTGCTGGGGGTGTTTTCCTCTTACAGGAACCTGAGGGATTCCTGTGTTGGGACCTCCTTTAAGGAAGCCCAGGACCCATTAGCAGGTCTTGATGTAAACTGGAGGTGTGTTAGCAGGCCCTGCTGCCTCCAAGAGGATTTGCAGGTGTTTTGTTACTCCCTGTCACAGGGAGGCTGTGAAAGTGCAGCCATCGTGGCTCACCTTAAATTAAAGGAAGAGCAGATTCCCCTTCCTGCATCCAGAATGTAGAATCATAGAATCACAGAATCAACTGGGTTGGAAAAAAGATCATCAAGTCCAGCCCTTGATCCAACCCTGCCGTGGTTCCCAGACCATGGCACTGGTGCCACCTCCAGTCTGTCCTTAAACACCTCCAGGGACGGTGACTGCACCACTTTCCTGGGCAGCCCACTCCAAGGTCCGATCACTCTCTCTGGGAAGAATTTCTTCCCAATTTCCAACCTAAACCTCCCCTAGCACAGCTTAAGGCTGTGCCCTCTTATCCTACTGCTGGTTCCTGGGAGAAGAGACCAATACCCACCTACACCCTCCTGTCAGGGAGTTGCAGAGAGTGAGAAGGTCCCTCCGAGCCTCCTCCTCTCCAGGCTGAGCCCCCCCAGCTCCCTCAGCTGCTCCTGGTGCTCCAGTCCCTTCCCCAGCTCCGTTCCCTTCTCTGCACCTGCTCCAGCCCCTCCATGTCCTTCCTGAGCTGAGGGTCCAGAGCTGACCTCAGAGCACTCCAGGGGTGGCCTCACCAGCGCTGAGTCCAGGGGCAGAATCACTTCCCTGCTCCTGCTGCCACACTGCTCCTGAGCCAGGCCAGGATCCATTAACTTTCTTGGCCCCCTGGGCACACTCTGGTTCCTGTTCAGCTTCCTGTCACTCCACACTCCCAGATCCCTTCCTGCCTGGCTGCTCCAGTCACTCTGTCCCCAGCCCGTGGGGCTGCTGGGGGCTGTTGTGGCAGAAGTGCAGGACCCGGCCCTTGGCCTGGTTGAACCTCATCCCGTTGGAATCAGCCCATGGATCCAGCCTGTCCAGGTCCCTCTGCAGAGCCCTCCTGCCTTCCCGCTGATCGACACTCCCCCACCAGCTTGGGCTCATCTGCAAATTTGCTGATGGTGGATCCATCCCCTCATCCCGATCATCAATAAAGGTATTAAACAGAACTGGGCCCAACTCATCCCTGGGGGACAGCACTGGTGACACTGCAGGGAGAGGGAAATCTGTCACCCCTTTTGCTCCCATGGGCAGAAACAACTCCAGATTTCACAAGAAGCAGGGAGAGAGAAGCATTAATGTCACTGTACCAGTGTCACTGCCCTCATGGGTTATGGGGACAGAACTGTACTAATGTCACTGTACCAGTGTCACTGCCCTCATGGGTTAGGGGCTGTGCAGTTTCTGGCCTGGTTTTCAGGCTCCTGCATCTCCTTGCAGACATCCCTGGAGCAGTCTGACCTCTGCACATGCTCCTGCCCTTTTCTCTCTCTCTGTCCAGCCCTGAAATTCCTGCTAAAATGATGCTGCATTGATGTGATGTTGAAATAAAACTGTCTTCAACCCAAATCCCCTTCGAGGCTACATAGGAAAGAGAAGGCCAACCTTGTGAGGAGTCTCAGACACAGCAGAAATCCTTGGAGAAGGAGTAACACCAGGGATCACCAGCTGTGAGTCATGAGGGACACTGTGAGTACCTCCTGCTGTGCTTTGGGGAACAAGATCCTTGTCAGTGATCCAAAGTTTCGTAAAAGTCGTTTTTTCTAAAATCTCTTTGCCAACTTACAGCAATTAATCACCACAAAGGCTTGGAAAAGTTAAGTTCATACTTTTCCAAATACAGAGGAATGGAAATTATGTCCCACCCTTGGAAGTGTCCAAGGCCAGGTGGGACAGGGCTTGGAACAACCTGGGCTGGTGGAAGGTGTCACTGCCCATGGCAGGGGGTGGAATGAGGTGAGATTTAAGGTCCCTTCCTACCCAAACTGTTCTGGGATTCTATACAGGGAAAAAGATCTTTTTTCCAGGTTAGGTATGGCAGGAGGACACTAGTGGCAGGACTGTCTTTGGCATCTCCAGCCTCACTCAGCATCTGCTGTTTGCTTCTTACTTGCCTGTCTGAATAGATCATGGGTGATTTGATGACCCTCCTCCTCAGCAAACATGTCACCAGGGCCACACCTTTCTTAGAATCCTACAGTATCCTGAGCTGGAAGGGACCCACAAGGATCATCTGGTCCAACTCCTGGCCCTGCCCAGGACACCCCAACAATCCCACCCTCGGCACCCTCACAGGGAAGGGTTTCTGCTTTCTATCTAAACTAACCCTTCTCTCTGGCAGTGGGAAGCCATTCTCCCTTGCCCTGCCACTCCAGGCCCTTGTAAATAATCTTTCTCCATCTTTCTTGTAGTAACTTGAGGTACTGGAAGGCCACAATTAGGTCACCCTGAAGCTTCTCTTCTCCAGGCTGAACAACCCCAATTCTCTCAGCTTTTCCTCCCAGCAGAGCTGCTCCAGCCCTCTGACCATCTTGGTGCCTCCTCTGGACTTGCTACAAAAGGTCCATGTTCCTCCTGGGACATGGGGTTGCTGCTGGGGCCCCCAGAGCTGGAGGCAGCCCTGCAGGTGGGGTCTCACCATCATCCAGTCCAACTCCTGTCCCTCCCCAGGACACCCCAACAATCCCCCCCTGTCCCTCAGAGCGTTGTCCAAACGCTCCTGGAGCTCTGGCAGCCTTGGGGCCGTGCCCACTGCCCTGGGGAGCCTGGGCAGTGCCAACCACCCTCTGGGGGAAGAACCTTTCCCTGAGATCCATCCCAGCCCCCCTGGCACAGCTCCAGCCCTTCCCTGGCTCCTGTCCCTGCTCACCAAGAGCTCTTCCATGTGCAGCTCTTTCTCCTGCCATGAGCTGCCCTCAGAAGAGCCGTGGTCCCGCTCCTGGTCCTGATGTTTCAGTGCTGGGAAACCTCAACAGGGAGAGCCTTTCAATAACTGAGATGAAAATGTCACAAGTCCAGGATCTTCTCAGCCTGCACATCTACTTTCTACCTGTTCAATCAGCACAGCAGGGGTTGTTGCTCTTACAAAGGGAGCTGTGACTACAACGAGCTTGAAGAAACTTCATCACACCTGAGCTGTCTGAATAAAACACCAAGAGCTGGAAGTGGAAATGTATAATATTAAAGGTGTCTTTTTAGGTTTTCTTACAGCAGGGATCCACCCAGGCGCAAGCAGCCCTGATGTGAGCAGATTAAATCCTCCACCCCCTCCCCAGGGCACCTCAGATTATCCAGTTAAGCCCAAGAGATGTTTCATTCCCCAGGCCCATCCAGCTCAGAGCTTCTTGGAGGTGCTCAAACCTTGGGACCTTCTTTGGTGATTGCTAAATATATAACACTAAAATATAATATATATATATATATAATAAATACATAACACTAAAAATACATGAGATTTGAGGTGAACTTCCCCTCACTGACTCCAGGGAGTGTTTGTGCCCCTTTTATGAGGTGACAGCAAAGATAACCCAAAGGACTGCAGGAGTGTCCACGTGGGATTAGGCCAGGAAGGAGTCAGCCCCGAGTCCTGATGTAGCTGGGCATCATTTTCACACATTTTCCTCTGAAAAAAAAGAATGATGCTTTATCAAAATCCAAGCTTTCAGCAGAATTCTGTTGGTTTCTGCCCATTATATTCCAAATGAGAAGCCAAACATGCAAATAAGGTTGAAATGTTCCATTTTCAAATGACAGGAGCTTCACATTTCCCTTTCTGCTTTCAAAATAATTTTTGCTATGGAAATTATTACCCGACGTAATAAATGACAATAAGAATCTCTGAGAGGCCTGTCAAAATGACACCAGGGGGTTGCAAGTCACTTTTAAAAACTTCTTCAACATCTCATTTTTGTGCCGAATTTCTAAATCTGACATTTCACTCCACGCTGGAGCGAAAATTGAGTTGGAAATTACAGAATTTCCAAGGAAAGAGGAATTTCAATTTCCACGTGGGTGTTTTCTTAATGCACTAAACATTTCAAAGCCCAGCTTTGTTGGGTGGCACCGAGCGCTCAAAAACAATTTCTGAAAGCTTTAAAAAGTCATGGAGAAAGTATAGGATAGAGAGAATTTACCAGCATTGCTTTGAAAACTTTGCAAACTGGATGCATGAAAAGAGAGATAATTTGGGGGCACAAAGTGTCCTCAGCAGGAGTTCTCAGCAAGGTCCTCATCTGAGGTTTGTGGTTCCCATTCCCTGGCTTGAAACTCAAGTTTCACTGAGAGTGAACTTTTGGTTTTCTAAGCTCAGGTAATACTGAAATTCTAATATTTAGATAATATTTAAATATTCTGGTAATATTTCAAGTCATGACTTCATCTGCTGAAGGTGTCAGAACACACCCTGGGACGAGGCAAAGGGAGTGGCTCCTGTGCCAGGCTGGTTTCCTGTAATACCCAAATGGAAACATTTAATGGGCATTTTTCTGCTTTGGGGTAATTTCTCTTTATATTAACAACAGAAAATGTTGCTTCCCTGCACACGTGAAAGTGCTGAAATACATGGAAACCGTGGCAACTTAAAATATTGCAGGTTTCTAAATGTTGCACGGTTTGTTTTATGGGCTCCAGGACCAGTTTGTTGGGGGCTCAAAGCTGGGAGAGCTGGGGGGGTTCACCTGGAGAAGAGAAGGCTCCAGAGAGAGCTGAGAGCCCCTTGCAGGGCCTAAAGGGGCTCCAGGAGTGCTGGAGAGGGACTGGGGACAAGGGATGGAGGGACAGGACACAGCGAATGGCTTCCCAGTGCCAGAGGGGAGGGAGAGATGGGATATTGGGAAGGAATTCTTCCCTGTGAGGGGGGGGAGGCCCTGGCACAGGTTGCCCAGAGCAGCTGTGGCTGCCCCTGGACCCCTGGAAGTGTCCCAGGCCAGGTTGGACGGGGCTTGGAGCAACCTGGGCTAGTGGGAGGTGTCCCTGCCCATGGCAGGGGGTGGGATGAGATGATCTTTGAGGTCCCTTCCAACCCAAACCATTCCATGATTCTATAAAAGCTGATGACACACGAAGTTCCTTCTCCACAGCCCCACTGCAGATGGAAGCTCCTGCAGGCCCTCAGGACATCCCCTGGTGAGTTTTTCCATGATGACCTTCCTTGCTTTCAGCAGAAATACTGACATTGCATCGCTGAGAGGGGTTTGCAGCAGCCTGGCAATGAGTGGCTGTCCTGCAAGCCAAAAGAAGAAACAAACCCCAAACAAATCAAAACAACAACAACAAACCCAAACCCAAATGCAAAATGCCCTCATCAGAAGGGCCTGGGAATTCCTTCCGGGAGGGAGAGCGGCTTTTGCAGCCAGTAGATTGGCAGGGAGGAGAACTGAGTTGGAAATGTGTTGTCAGGGTAGCTCTGTGATCCCGGGAGTGCTGGATTTCTCCGGGAGAATTAAAAGCTCAGGTACAAATTCCTGAGGGTTGTGTAGGAACCACATGGGAAAATCTGCAAAACGGAAGATTCTTGTAAGGCTTTATGAGCTTTGGTGCAAATTGTGGCACTTGAGACTTCCCTGTGTCATCCCACAGTCCCCATCACAGCATTTACCCATCACTTTGGAGCTGCGGAGCGACCCCAGCACAAGGAATTCTCGTCGCTGTTTATGCTCTTCCTGAGCTGGTTGGTTTTGGGGACGCCCGAGTTTCAGAGCTTTTCTGGGATTCACGTGGCCCTAGAAGAGAAGCTGAACTTCAACCACCTTAAAATGGAAATTCTCCGGATTTCCAGGCAGCATTTGGGGCCCTCTGACATCGCTGGTGTCCCTGGGAGCATCCACACCTTCACCACGTTCACCCTGGCTGAGCTGGCTCCTTGTGCCACAGGTGTTTGCTGGAACTCCCTTTAAATGCAGGGGATATTTGGGATGTACTAATTTGCCCCAAATCCAGCCTTAAGCTCACTCCTAAAACTCAACATTTAGACTTGAGACCATCTGCAGTGTAACAGAGAACCAGCAGTGGCCGCTGGGCTTCCCTCAAGGGGTTTAAGGGTTCCTATTTGGCTCTGCCCTTGGGCACAGGGTTGTGTCTGGAGCTGGAATGCCATGGGATTTTATTTGAGGTTTTATTTTAGGCAGTTGGAGGTGAGGGAATGACCTGGAGCTGCTTGGAATAAGGAGTGCATGTGAATGGAATTTTGCAGGCTTTAGTTACTGACGGGTGGGGAAGAAGCAACCCCAGCTTACTAAGTGTGATATTACTGAGCTTTTCTGGATATTTCCTGGAGGAAATGAGTTGTCTAAAACCCCAATTTCACCAGTACATTGCAAATGTGAGCTCTGGCTCAAAAAATAACCTTGGACTCTCCCAGAGGACTGACAACTCAACAGGAACTTGTTAGAACTGGGATTGTCTTTGGGCCAAGTGTCCACAGGAGGAGGAGAAAACTCCTCCTGGAACCTCAGCGAGTTCTTGGGCACAAATTACTGCACTAACGAGTTTCCAGATCAAAAGTGCTTCATCTGAGTTTTAATGGTGCTTGACATAAAAGGCTTATTTGAATTTATCTCAGTGTCTCCTTCTTATTCTTGCAGCAGAGTATTTTGGAAGATCAGTTTTGAAATATCCCATCCCATTCATTAGTGAGTGAAATTCAGTTTTTGCCATTAGAAAAGTCCTCTCTAAAGCTGGAACAGTCCAAGCAGGCTCTTTTCATATGGAAATCTTCCAAGTCTTTAGCATTTCTTCTTGCACTCTTTGAACTTGATTTACATTTTCCAAAGGAGGGGAGCAGAGCTGATTGAACCCTCTGGTTAAGATGAGGAGGTGTCCTCACCACTGTAATACATGGTTTTATAATATTTTCATCATTACATAAACCTGATATTTAAATATCTTGCTTTTATGGGCAGAGCACTTTGCTGAGCAGATACTTCTTAATGAGCTCTTTGCAGTGACACCAAGGCCTTTGAGCTGATTTCCAATGCATGAAGACCAGGAGTACTTCAAACTCTTTCTCCCCATATGGATCACATCACACTGACTTTAATCTGCCGTCCTATTGCCCAGCTGATCTTTTTTTTTTTTTTCCTGTCCTTTCAAAGTTCCTCAAAATCCTCTCGTATCTGGGCCGATTCAAACTTCTCTCCCATCTAAATAATTTTCTGTAAGCCGTAATTTTCTGGTATTTTCACTGCCTTTTATAGATCCTCACCAAATATATTCAGTAATTCTCTCTCTTGCTTGAATTGTTGGTTATAGAGCTGATAATCTCTCTCCATGCTGAAAGTTTGCCTCCTGTTTCTGTATTTCGGGGTTTTATCTCTTGATTATCTCTTGAAAACAGGCTGGGAGAGTTCAGACTGTTCAGCCTGGAGGAGAGAAGGCTCCAGGGAGACCTTAAAGCCCTTCCAATGCCTAAAGGGGCTCCAAGAGAGCTGGAGAAGGACTTGGGACAATGGGATGGAGGGACAGGACAAGGGGAACGGCTTCAAACTGGAAAAGGGGAGATTTAGATGGGATATTCGGAAGGAATTCTTGGCTGTGAGGGTGGGGAGGTTCTGGCACAGGTTGCCCAAAGAAGCTGTGGGTGCCCCTGGATCCCTGGAAGTGTCCAAGGCCAGGTTGGACGGAGCTTGGAGCAACCTGGGCTAGTGGGAGGTGTCCCTGCCCAGGGGATTGGACTGAGGTGGTCCTTCAGGTCCCTTCCAAGCCAAACCATCCTGTGACCCCACAATGATTCTGTGACTGATTTCTAACCACTGAGAGGATTTTTCACTGGAAAGCTCTTTAACCACCCAACTTTAACCATCACATCACCCTTATCTGAGCAGCTTTGAGCCTCCATCTCCTCACCAGTGGTCCCTGGAACGAAGCAGGGGCAGCGAAGATGTCCCAGTAGTGTCATGGATCCAAAGACTGAGTTGATTTACATCCTGTGGAGAGGACCCAGCTGGTGGTTGCCACATTCTTCAGGGTTTCTTCAGTGTAATTTATTCGTCTTGCTGGAGTGAGAGGCTTTGGGAACTCTCAGAGACTAAGTGAGAAAACAGGAGGATAAGCAGAGCCTCCTCCAGCTGGCTCTGGGATGTCCCTCCTCCATGGGTCCTGTCACCGGGACCTGCCCGAGAACAATGGCCAAGAGCAGGGCAAGGAATGTGCTCAGAGCTCTGTTTGCTCAGGGCTCAACTCTGTGTCTTTGGGGTGGCTTCAGGGCGAGGTTTCAGGTTGAAAGGCTCTTCACCCACTGGTTGCACTGGGTTTGTTTTCTGCCTGTATTTACTGACTGCAGGGCAGTTCCAAGGGAAGAGCAGGGACACCTTGCTCTGGGGGAGAGCTTTTTGGAGAAACCAAGCCCCTGATGAGAGCTGGGTGTTAACACAACTTCACCACGAAGTGTGGGAGACCAGGGTGAAGGTGAGAGCCAGGGATGGGACACAGCAGGGCTGGGGGAAAAGGATTTGCTGAAAGCCAGATCTCGGGTCCTCCAACAGAACAGGGGAAGGGTTAGAGGAGGATCTGCACATCCTGGTCTCCCAGTGACACCAGTGACCCCACTGTCACTGAGTCAGGAGAGGTTTGGAATGGATCTCAGGGAAAGGTTCTTCCCCCAGAGGGTGGTGGGCACTGACCAGGCTCCCCAGGGCAGTGGGCGCGGCCCCAAGGCTGCCAGAGCTCCAGGAGCGTTTGGACAACGCTCTGAGGGACAGGGGGGGATTGTTGGGGTGTCTGGGTAGGGCCAGGATTGGACTGGATGATCCCTGTGGGTCCCTTCCCACTCAGGACATGCCATGATTCCATGATTGTCACAGATTATTTCCATCACCCACCATGTTCATCTGTTGCCTTTCCTTCTGCAGAGGTGGAACCAGGATTTTGGCCCAGAGGTTGCTGCCAGTTGAAGCTCATCAGGACACCTCATATTTCAGTGTCTTTCTGGCTCTTTTCTTTCCCTTTATTCTGCCCAAATAATCATCCTGGGACAAGAAACACAGGACAATTCTTCAAACCATGGGTGGTTTCAGCAGCACGTTTTGGCCAGGAGATGCAATAAAACTAGAGCGGGCTTTCTTTTCCTGGCCAATAAATGAGCAAAATCACTTTATTCTGGGTCCATCACCAAGCTGAGGGTCTTCCATCACAATTTTAACTTCCTAACTGGCCTTACAGCCAAAATCTCAACACCTTTTATGTCCAGGATGACTCACACCACTGTTTTATTTATGATCAAAGCTGGAGGAGAGTGAGCAGAAACAGCTTTGCCAGTGCATAAAATACCCCTCTTTTTTTAGCCCTGTGTTATAAACATTCAAGTTGCCAGACAAGCAAATGGAAACCCTGGGAAAAAAAAGGATAATTCTGTCTTGCATTTGGGTTTTTTGGGCCGTGGGGAAGGACAGCAGAATGCCATGAGGATGGAGAAGCCAAAAATGGGCAGGAACAGCAGGAAAAGGGACACAGAGAGACATCACCACTAGGAAATCTCACAGTGCCAAGATGAAGTGGACAAAGGGGCCTCTGCCAAGAGGCAGCTCCATGGGGGAGCACATGGATTCTGTGCCCAGGTCTGATGTTAAACACTGCTGTGTGAACCCCCACCTGCAGGAACTCCAGCCCACATCACATCTGTTCCTACTCGGTGGTGTCCAGGATACCTTGGTACCTTCTGATTAATCTTCTTTAATATTCTAAAAATGTCCTCACTGAAAGAGTGGTCAGGCACTGGCACAGGCTGCCCAGGGCAGTGTTGGAATCACCAGCCCTGGAAGTGTTCAAAAAACAAGTGGAAGTGGCACTTCCTGACATGGTTTAGTGGGTTGGGGGGATTCAGTCAAAGGCTGAACTCGATCTCGTAGGTCTTTTCCAAACTTAGTGATTCTATGACTCTGTGAGATCAGACTTAGGAGAATTTTCTTCTCCAAAAAGCCCCACTAATTAAATTGAAAAGCAAGAATTAAGTCTGGATGAATCTCCTCCTTGGATGAGCAGATTGCTCCTGGAGGTCTGGCACAGTTTAGGTAGCATGAAAGATCTCGGCTTGCCCTAGTCTGAATAATTGAACTGACATGATTAGATCATCTTTTTGATGGTCTAATTGAATTACGAGAATTTCTAAAAGCTTTTCTCAGTCGAGCTGATGAATTTTCTGTCGTACTGAGCCGGGCAGATGAGGGTGCAGATATAGTGTCACACCCTTTGTGGAATGAATCCGATCAGAACAAGGGCTCAGCAAGGCACTTTTACACCAATTAACACACGTTCATCTCACCTTCTCCCCACCTGGAACCTGCTCACAGCCTTGTCCCAGTAGGTGTCTGTGGAACCTCGCTGGGATATGGGATGTTATTTATCATGTTGTTTCCTGGGCAGGCAAAGAGGGAAGATGCCTTTATGGGATCCCAACTAGTTTCCAATATCCCAAGGGAATGAGGTTCCTAACCTCATGTAACTAAAAGAAGGTTGATTAGATATAAGGAAGAAGTTTTTTTACAAGGAGGGTGGGGAGGCCCTGGCACAGGTTGCCCAGAGCAGCTGTGGCTGCCCCTGGATCCCTGGAAGTGTCCAAGGCCAGGTTGGACGGGGCTTGGAGCAACCTGGGCTGGTGGAAGGTGTCCCTGCCCATGGCAGGGGGTGGGACTGGATTTTTGAGGTACTTCCAACCCAAATCATTCCATGATTCCATGATGGGCTGAAGTCAGAACAGCACCACGGCAGCACCAAGAGCTGCTCCCCAGGTGGGACTGGATGATCTTTAAGGTCCTTCCAACCCAAACCATTTCAGATTCCATGTGCTGGTTTAGATCGGATATTAGGGATAAATTCCTCCCTGGGAGGTCCTGGCACAGGTTGCCCAGAGAAGCTGTGGCTGCCCCAGCCCTGGAAGTGTCCAAGGCCAGGTTGGACGGGGCTTGGAGCAACCTGGGCTGGTGGAAGGTGTCCCTGCCCATGGCAGGAGGTGGCACTGGATGAGCTTTGAGGTCCCTTCCAACCCAAACCCCTGTGGGATTGAATGTCCATTGTGAGCTGAACATCAGCCCTACCAGGGCAGATTCCTTTCACTCACTTTCCTGATCTTGAGCACAGGGTGGAGCAGAGGCAAAAGCAAGCCCAGATGTAAACAATGAGTTTGTTCCATCAGCAAAAACAGTGCCTTGTTCTGCAGGAAGGGCAAAGGCCCAGTTTCAGCACCTCCACCTCCACTTTGCCTCCAGGAGGAACTGGAGGTGTTGAAATTGTTGTGGTGGACAGAAGTTTGCTCAGCCTGGAGTGTCAGCACGGAGAGGAAAGCTCAGGAAATCCTGCAGCAACCTGTGTTTGCCCTTGGATGAGCTCTGTGTCATCACCTGCTTCTGAAGGCAGATTTACAGCCATGGGAACCTCATGAAGGTGAGAGGAGGCTCAAAGCTTTCTCCCCTACCTCATACAACTCCCATCCTGACAGACATCATCCCCCTTGGCTGCCCAAATCTCTGCTGGGGGGCTCTGCAGGCCAAAGGTACCTGCAGAGGTGGGGCTGGAGCAGCTGCTCTTTCCTCTGCTGTTACCAAGGATGGGTACCCAGCACAACCCTGCTCTCATTGTCACTGCACACTTGTCTGCTGCAAGCTGAGCCAAGCTGCAGCCTGGCCAGGCTGGAAGTACTGCTGGAATCACAGCCAGCATTCAGGGAATTTCATAGGAGCACAGAATGGTTTGGGTTGGAAGGGAACTTCAAGCTCATCTCATTCCAGCCCACCTTCCACTAGCCCAGGTTGCTCCAAGCTCCATCCAACCTGGCCTTGGACACTTCCAGGGATCCAGGGGCAGCCACAGCTGCTCTGGGAGGTCCATCCCAGTCCCTCCCCACCCTCACAGGGAAGCATTCCATCCCAATATCACACCTAAATCTCTCCTCTTTTAGTTTATAACTGTTCCTCCTTGTCCTGTCCCTCCATCCCTTGTCCCCAGTCCCTCTCTAGCTCTCCTGGAGCCCCTTTAGGCCCTGCAAGGGGCTCTCAGCTCTCCTTGGAGCCTTCTCTCCTCCAGGTGAACCCCCCCAACTCTCCCAGCCTGGCTCCAGAGCAGAGGGGCTCCAGTCCTGGGAGCATCTCCAGGGCCTCCTCTGGACTCACTCCAGCAGCTCCACGTCCTCGTGCCGTTGTTCCCAGAGCTGGAGGCAGCACTGGGGGGGTCTCATGAGGGCAGAGCAGAGGGGCAGAATCCCCTCCCTTGACCTGCTGGTCTCAATTCAGCCCAGGCTGTCAACACACATGGCCAAGACATGTCCACCAACACCCCCAAGTCCTTCTCCCCAGAGCTGCAATGTCACTGCTGCCAGTCTGCTGTGCTTGATGTTTGTCATCCCACAGTCACCTGGAACCAGCACAAGGATCAGGCCTGCAAAGTTCGTGAAAACATCTGACACGTCCCTTGAATACATGGTGGTGTATCAGGGGAATAACCCCCTCCTGCACCTCCAGTGAGCTGGGCTGCCTTTGGAGCCTGAGATTCAGCTGGAATATTTAAAACCTCTCATTTTTAGTATCTGTAATCAAGGCAGGAATCATTTCCTGATGTGTTCCTTCAGTTACGAACCAAGGAGTTCGTTCTTCCTTCCTTCCTTTCTTTCTTTTTTTCTTTCTTTCTCTCTTTCTAGGAACAAAGTCAGTCATTTGGAACACTCAGTTTAAGCACAAAAAGTCCAGACGGATTTTGACAAGAGCCTTGAGAGCTGTGTCAAGTTTGTCACGGTTGTGATCTCAAGAGAGACAAGAATTTGACACCAGATCAGTGCGGAGTTTAACAGCATAACAAATGACAAAACCCACCTCCAGCAAATGACACCCTGAGGTAAATGCAGTCTTTTCTAGCACGAAAAAAAAACAGAAAAAAAAAAAGAAAAAAAAAAACCTGGACAGGGAAGGTGAACCTTATCAGCAGAAATCCCAACATTTGCATTAAGGTGCTGTTAAAATTATCCTGTGGTGCCCCACTCATAAAGACATGTCATTCCCAGGCACTCCATAAGGATTAGCAGCTTCATGGTGAGGAGCCAGCGTGGTCCTTGAGGTTTGAAGATCAACACCCTGGATAAACAAAAGCAGGCAAATTTATGTTCTCTGAAAACAGCGTGTTCCTGGTTTTACAGCCACTTACTTCGCTCTGGGCAGAGGCCACTTGATCTCCCCAAACCGAGTCAGGTTTTTCAGACTGGCTGGGCCAGGGGCTCAGGGCCTGAAAGGTCATCTCAGTGTACCCAAAGGGAAACACACCACACCTCTTCGTTCCCATCTCCAGCAGGGCCTGGCTGTGCCTGCAGCAGGTTTAGTCTCTCAGTTTTATCTTCTGACAGTCCTTGGGCAGAACTGCAGTGGCAGCGTGGTCAGCTGGTCCCAGTCCACTCATGAGCAAACACTCTCCTGCCTCCTTTTACCTAAAAATCACCAGTCACTGCCTGCACTCCCGCCCTTTCTGATCCTTCAGGATCCCTCCAGACTGGCTTTTACTCGTTGTTTCAAACTTCCCAAAGCCTCTTCCATGTCTACGCTGAATGTCCCACTGCTCCTGACACCAAAGTCCAGGCTCTCCGTAACATCCAGCTCTCCCTACATGGCTCCCTCCTCTCTCATTCCTTCCAACTCCTCTGCTTCCCCAGGGACTCCGCAGCTCTTTCCAGCTCCCCAGCACTGCCTTTCATCTCCTTTTCCCTCTGGACCCCCCTTGCTGCCCACGTCAGCAGCAACATTGCAGCAAACAGCCGGTCCCCTCCAGGCCACAGGGATGATCGGGGAGTCTCCACTTTCATCTCTCAAAAACTTGTGTCCTTGGAAAAAAACTGGCTGAGTAGAGAATGTTGGCACAAAGGGAACAGAGCAGCCCCTTTCATCTGCTGACTTGAGTCCTGCCTGGCCTTCCCCTGGAGCTCTGGGATGGGGATGCAGAATGACAGAGGTGACAATGCAGCCACGCTCCTGCCTCAGTCAGCACTTTTGTCACAGGAGGTCACCTCTGCTCCGGGCTCTTGAAGTCACATGTTGTTGTTTCCACGTCCTTGGAAAGACCTGCACTAGGGCTCATGGCCTTGGACACTTGGATTTGGGGAGCCAGGAGAAGGGGCTGTGGTGACAGGACAATGAGCCCCCTGTGCCAGGACACGGGCATGGCCCTGGATGGGTTGGGGCAGTTGCTCCCTTCATTCCCAAGCTGAGTCCCACAGTTTTGGGCATCTCTACATGTGGGGCAACCTCGTTTCACCCTCCCACGACTTCACAGCTGTTGTGGGGGTGACCCAGATGTGTGCTGTGACACACAGAGGTGGCTCTTGTGTCCCTTCCCTTTTTGGTGGTCACGTGACTGCCCCGCTGCTGTGGGGCTGCCTGTCCTGCTGAGACCCCACAGGAGGACAGCCCTGCCCTAAGGAGAGCAGAGTTACACGGGATATTGGGAAGAAATCCTCCCCTGTGAGGGTGGGGAGGGACTGGGATGGACTGCCCAGAGCAGCTGTGGCTGCCCCATCCCTGGAAGTGTCCAAGGCCAGGTTGGATGGGGCTTGGAGCAACCTGGGCTAGTGGAAGGTGTCCCTGCTGGGATTGGGATGAGATGGGCTTTAAAGATCCCTTCCAACCCCAGCCATTCCACGATTCCCACAGCACCACCGTGCAGGAGGCAGCCCCGTGTCCTCACGAAGCCCTGCTCTCCCTTAAATATTAATGGTGATGTTCAGCTGAGCTGCCTCACTTCTGAGATCACATCCAGGGCAACAGTCAGGCTTTTTTTATCTTCGTGTGCCATCTGCTCTCTCATCACAGAATTTGGAAAGGAGAGGCCGTTGCGTGGAGGAAATCATTTGATGAATAAACACTCTGTTTCACGGTGATACCTTTTATTGGGCTGTTAACTGCTCTAACTGCAGAAGATAAATAGGTTTAATTAGTGGTAAGACATCCCTTTTTTAACATTTACAAGAGTCTCATCATTATTCCCCTTGCACAGGCAGAGTCAGAACTTGGAGCAGAGTGTGGACTGATCTCGTGGGTGGTGTGCACTGCCAGGAGGGTCCAATGAATAATGTAGGACCACGTTGGCTTATTGCACTCAAAGAAAATACCAACATTTCGCTCTCCCTTTCTGAACTGCTGCTCAAGAAGGATTGATTGTATTCCCAAGGGAACTGACACTGCTGGGAGGTGCACAGCTGAGAGGGAACTGTCCTTTTTCCATCACTCTGGAAAGGTTGTACACGTCCCAGAAGAGCAAGGTCAGCCAAAATAGGGCAGAGCTGTGTGTGCTGACAGGGTGACATGCGCCTTGTCATGCAGGGGCTGCACCTACAACGGCCCCAAAGCAGCTCCTGCTCAACCCAAAAACTCTGCCCTGTTCTCTTGAGGCAGCGACGGAACATTTAACTACAAAGTACCAAGGACCAGCAAGGTCCCTCCGGGTCATTCCGCTGTTTCAGGGCTTGTTTCTGGCCTCACTGGGGGAACAGGAATTGTTCCTCAGGTTCCTCCCTGCTCTGGGACCAGGGACAGGAGCCGGGGAAGGGCTGGGGCTGTGCCAGGGGGGCTGGGATGGATCTCAGGGAAAGGTTCTGCCCCCAGAGGGTGGTTGGCACTGACCAGGCTCCCCAGGGCAGTGGGCACGGCCCCAAGGCTGCCAGAGCTCCAGGAGTGTTTGGACAATGCTCTGAGGGACAGGGGGGGATTGTTGGGGTGTCTGTGCAGGGCCAGGGGTTGGGCTGATGATCCTTGGGGGTCCCTTCCCACTCAAGATATTCCGGGATTCTCTGTATATAAAAAGGACTGTCTGTTCTGACTCCTGCTTTCCCATAGGGAACCCACCAAAAAGTGTTGAAAACCTCAAACAAATTGAGAGCCATTTTAGTTAAAAAACCTGCAAACTTTCAGTGTTCCCTTAAAAACCAGTGTCCTGCCTCTTGTCCACCTCCAAATGGCTACAGGACACGGAACAGAAGAGCCATCACGAGTGATCCCAGGAAATCCTCCTCTTTGGGAAGTTCTTCCCAACCATATCAGTTAGAAATCACTCCTGTTCAGCAGATGGAACGTCCCACCCCAGAGAAGTTTCTCCTGATTGTCTCCCTGGCACAGAAGTGCTGATGGAGCTGAATTCAAATTTGTTCTGGAGGCACTGATGGATCTGAGAACAGCTCCAGGGCCAGGAGCACGGGGCAGGATGGATCCCTTCCCTCGGGAATAGCTCTGTGTGCCCTACAATGTGATGATGTCTGGTAGGGAGTGTCTGACAGGGAGATTGGGGCCTCTCTGCTGCTCCAGGCAGCACCCGTGGGAGGGGTGTTAGGGGGTTGTTTCCTAAAAAAAACCCGGATCTTTGCCTCAGCTAAAAGAGGGGGGGGTTAAATGAAGACACGGAGGTGAAAGAAGAAATGAAATATAAAACGTTGGAGGAGAGAAATGTAATGAGGAGAGGGCTCTCAAGGCGCCTGAACTGGTCACAAAGACGAAAACCACCCAGATATTTAAATTTTAGGGCGAGGAGCAACTTTCCTCTCTTGGCTCTGCTGGAAAGCGCCGAGCCCGGGGCAGCAGGAGAAGGACATCGGGCACGAGCAGTGCGACACGGGGCCAGGGGAGGGCACCAGACGCTGCCAGGAGCTGCCACATCCCGACAGCCCGGGCAGCGGGGTGGGCGTGCTGGGGGCACCATCCCCGGCACTGCCCTCGGGGGATGCGCTCCCTCGCTCCGTGTCCCGCCGTCCCGGACAGGGAAAAGGGACCCGCCTGGCACATCTCGGGGGTAGCTGGAGGGTGGGTGTCTGCTGGGACGGGGCCAACCCGAGCTCAGCTCTGGGCTCAAAGCACGGTTTTGGGAATGCAAACAGGCTCCTGCCCGGGAGGGGGGTACCAGGGGGATGAAAAGCAGGGAGAAAAACAACCACATCCTGGGCTGGATCAACGTAGAGTGGGCAGCAGGTCAAGGAACGGGATTCTGCCTCTCTGCCCCCCTCAGGTGAGACCCCACCTGCAGCTCTGGGGCCCCCAACACATCTTTCTTGTGGAGCTGTTAGAGCAGATCCAGAGGAGGCCCCGGAGCTGCTCCCAGGGCTGGAGCTCCTCTGCTCTGGAGCCAGGCTGGGAGAGCTGGGGGGTTCACCTGGAGAAGGGAAGGCTCCAGGGAGAGCTGAGAGCCCCTTGCAGGGCCTAAAGGGGCTCCAGGAGAGCTGGAGAGGGACTGGGGACAAGGGATGGAGGGACAGGACAAGGGGGAACAGTTTGAAAGAAGGGATATTTAGTTTAGATATTGAGAAGAAATTCTCCCCTGTGAGGGTGGTGAGGCCCTGGCACAGGTTGCCCAGAGCAGCTGTGGCTGCCCCTGGATCCCTGGAAGTGTCCAAGGCCAGACTGGATGGGGCTTGGAGCAACCTGGGCTAGTGGAAGGTGTCCCTGCCCATGGCAGGGGGTGGGATGAGATGATCTTTAAGGTCCCTTCCAGCCCTTCTGTGATCCATGAGGTCACTTCTGCACACCCTGGGAAGGCAGGACCCCGGGCCCTCCCTGCTCCTGTAAAAACAAGGTTAATGGTCCCTTTCAGCAGAGTGATGAGCTGTGTGTGTAAGCAATTGTTATTTCCAGGCCCACCAATCCTTCCCTGGCTGCTCCTGGCAGCAGATCCAAAGTGCAGCTCGGGAATCAGCAGTTCCACCTGGATACCCAGAACACCAAAGCCATCAGCTTCCCTGGCCCGGGGCTCGTGGGGACCATTACCCCTGGATTTGTTCCCTGAATATTAATCACACTGTTCCCTCTTGGGCACTCTGCCTAACATAATAGCAATAAAACCCCCAACATCATCTCAAGATAAGCAGTACTAAAGGGTTCCTGCACTGACTGTAGTTAGTCTTGAGATTTAAGGGCCAGATCCTGCAACATGCTGCATTGTCTGGATGTGATCCAGTGGATAAATAAGCTGCTGTTTCATCTCCAGCCAGTGAATTTCCCCCCTTAAAATCAATAGGACTGATCTCATTAATTGGATAGATACAGTGCCCACCTCTGCATGCTCATCTCTGCCCTTCTGTGATAAAATCTCAATTGAACCCCTTTTAGATAATAAATCTACACCAAAAGCAGAACCAAACTTGGCTAAAGTCATCCTCTGTCTACAAATCCCAGTTATTGGCAGGAGGCTGGAGGCAGCCTGCAAATTCCCTCAGAAGAGGAGAGCAGGAGCAGCTCTCCTGCAGAGTGTAATCCTCACAGAAGACTGGGAGCTGAGCTGCCTCCAGCGGTTTCTCCCCGTGCTGGCAGGTTTGGAGCCTCCACTGGGATTGCAGGAAAGTGTCTCTCTGAAAGGTCACCTGCAGTGCCACTGAGCTGTGGGGTGACAGCAAAGGGAGGGGAGACAGGAGGAAGAAGGAGGAGGAGAAGAAAGAGCTCTGACAGCTCTGTCCTTAAAAACATTCCCTGCTCCTGTAGGCAGAGAAATAAAACATCCCCCTGTTTCTCCCTCCTCTCTGCTCTCCCCCCCTGCAGAGCTGCCTCCACCAACATCAGACGGATGTGGAGCTGCTGGAGTGAGTCCAGAGGGGGCCCAGGAGATGCTCCCAGGGCTGGAGCCCCTCTGCTCTGGAGCCAGGCTGGGAGAGCTGGGGGGGTTCACCTGGAGGAGAGAAGGCTCCAGGGAGAGCTGAGAGCCCCTTGCAGGGCCTAAAGGGGCTCCAGGAGAGCTGGAGAGGGACTGGAGACAAGGGATGGAGGGACAGGACACAGGGAATGGCTTCCCAGTGCCAGAGGGCAGGGAGAGATGGGATATTCATGGAGATGCAGAACCCTCTTCCCGTTGGGCAGCTTTGGGTGGGCGAGTTAAACCTTCTGTGCCTCAGTTTCCCTGAGCTCTTGGACATCTCTGCAGTGGCATCAAGCCCTCCCTGCCCAGCCCAGGAGCTGGGAAGTGCTTCTGGGGCAGAACAGGATCCTCCCTTGTCAGCCCTGTTTGGAGGGCACCCAGAGCCCCTCAGCACAAAGGCTGGACCATCCACTCCTGTGTCCTGCATATCCACAGGAGTTCCTGCCCCTGGAGCGATGGGATTTCCCTCTGCACTTCCCCTGGGATGCAGAGGGGCGCGGGGGCAGCAGGGCCCGCAGTCGTGCAGGGGCTGGGATGAGTGTTTCAGGTCTCCTCATCCCCCCCACGCTCTCCAGAGCTTTCACCAAACATTGTTCCACTCCGGGACAGAACAGCCCACAACGCTTTTCCTCTCTCCTCCTTTACCCCCTAACGAAACCATCTCCTGCTAAATTAAATTCTCCCTCACAGTACACCCAGCCCTGAGAGCAATTAAAGAAACATAATGAATCTGCTGCCTTTTTTTTAATTTTTTTTTAAGGCAATTAGCTTGCAGCAAATACAGGGGTGAGCCTTGTAGCTTTTAAAAATTGCATGACTCATGGCTTTTGATGGGCAGCACAATATTGGTTTATGAGCCTCTTGTAGCACTTTCACATGCAGTTGCCCATGTGAAGAGGAGGATGAAGCACAAGACGAGAAGGTGGCCTCTGGGGGGCCATTATTCAGCCTCGCTGATGAAGATGTACAGTTGTCATGTCTGGTGATCATCCCAATTTCCTTGCTGGCTGCTGTCACACCGAGCTGTGCCAAGGGCTCACGGTGCTGGGGAGAGCAGGGGCTGGAGGGGAGAGGTTTGGGACACGGGGCCTGCAGACAGGGAGGGAGTCACAGCTGTTAGCCAAGGGAGACGGATCCAGGAGCATTTGGAGGTTGGAGATAACTCCCAGAAAGGCCAAAAGATCTGGGGATGGACTGGTGGGCCCAGAAATAACAATCACAGACTCACAGAACATGCTGAGTTGGAAGAGTCACTGAGTCCAACCCTCAGCCCTGCACAGGCCCATCCCCAAGAGTCCCACCCTGTGCCTCTCAGGATCATCCAAACGCTCCTGGAGCTCTGGCAGCCTTGGGGCCGTGCCCACTGCCCTGGGGAGCCTGGTCAGTGCCAACCACCCTCTGGGGGAAGAGCCTTTCCCTGAGATCCAACCTAAACCTGCCCTGACACAACTCCAGGCCATTCCCTGGGTCCTGTCCCTGGTGCCCCCAGAGCAGAGCTCAGTCCTGCCCCTCCTGAGGGAGGTGGTTACACACACAGCCAGCCCACTCTGCTGAGAGGGATCTTTAATCCCATTTCTACAGGACCAGTCCCTGGGTTCTGCTCTCCCACGGTGTGCAGGTGGGATCTCATGGATCACATGACAGGTGGAAGGGACCTTAAAGCCCATCCAGTCCCACCCCATGCCATGGGCAGGGACACCTTCCACTAGTCCAGGTTGCTCCAACCTGGCCTTGGACACTTCCAGGGATGGGGCACTGGGAAGGTGCCTCTGGCTCTGCAGGAGGAGAGCTCAGCCCGGACACTCAAAGCAGGACTTGTCTCAAACACAGTGGGGTTTTGGGCTCCTTTGCCTCTGGGGCTCTGTGAGAGACTTAACTGCTAATAACTGATGACTTTAAACAGTTGTGGAGGCACCCAGGAGCACAGAAGCCCAGCTTTGAGGGCCGTAAGAGGCAAATCCTGCAAGGCTGGATGGTGCCTTTTCTCGTGGTAATTGTTTTGTCTTTCTGAACTCTGTTCAGTTGTAAAACTTCCCCCCTCCCCTTGAGGAAGGTCTGATGGGGCATAACTGGCTTAACTTCACTTGAGAGGCAGCTGTCACGTGTCAGGAGGGGTCATAAACCCTCAAAGACCTCAAAGACCCCCAAATTCCTTCAGACCCATTGCTGAAAGCTCCCCACACCCAGGGCAGGTACCAGGCATTCCCACCTGGCCTGACTGTTCATTAACCCACCAGAGCTGGTGTTCTGGGGGCTCCTTTTCCCACCCCCCCAGGCTCAAGTTCATCACTTTGACCACCAGTCCAACAGTCAAGTCTCATCACAGACCCAAGAGTGGGGATTAGGAACCTTTCAGCTCTTATCCTTTCTTTCTCTTCCTTCCTTTCTTTTTCCCTTATACTTTCTCTTAAGTACTTTCATGTTACTGCAGATAAAAACAACAAAAATTTCTCCATCCCTGCTTTCCACTGCAACCAAACTGTCCTAGAAGAAACCCTGCACAGACCTATTTACAAGCACTGGTCACTCAGTGCTTTTCACTCCAATGCACCCCCAGGGATCTCCTAAGAAGAACCTGAGTTACTCTGACCTCCAGGTCCCTCCCCAGGTCTCCTTTCCCACCCCTGCCTGGAGATGCAGCAGAGTCCTGCTGGCAGGACTAACCCCAGCTCTACCAAAGCTGCTGCCGGGGTTGGAGCCGGCCCAGGGGAGGCTGCCAGCAAAATTAGAGAGAACACTTGGAAGGCATCTGCAGGGAGAGGTCCTGTTTTCGGCACAGGGCAGAGTCAGGGAGCTGTGTTTTCCTTGTGTTCTTGCTAATCATCCACGGAGGTGAAACAAGCTGTTAAAGTTGGAAAGCAAAATAACGGTGCTGCCTCCACACCTCGCGGGATTTGCCCCTCTGAGGAGCAGGGAGGTGCCTTGGTCATTTTGGGGGGGTTCTCCTTCCTCCTGGTGCCTCTTCCCATGCAAGAGTCACAGGCCAGAGGTACTGTGCCCACCCTTGGGAAAACCAGCATGTGCAAGGAATCATTTTCCCAGCTTGGGGGTTTTTTTCACAGCTTGGAAATGCTTCCAGGCTCAGGCCATGCTGGAAAAGCCTCTCCTTGTGTTGCACCAGCAGCTCTCGCAGGAGCACCGGGCCCTGGGGAGCTGTGTGGTGCTGCCAGGGCCGGCTCAGCATCTCAGGGTGGGGGATTTTTCCAGGACCAGCTTCCCAACACCACAGGTGGCTGCCCAAGGACGCTGGGAAGGAGGTGGATGTGCATTACTCGGTGTCAACTGCTCTTTTTCCTGTGGCCAACAAATCAATAAACTGAGGCTGAAAACGGAATCGGTGTTTTCCTCCTCTTGTGTCCCTACTCAGCAAGGGAGCTGGAGATGCCATAGGGAAGGGAAGGGGATTTGGTTCAGCCTGATTTGTGGAAGGGCTGGAGCTGTGCCAGGGGGGCTGGGATGGATCTCAGGGAAAGGTTCTTCCCCCAGAGGGTGGTTGGCACTGACCAGGCTCCCCAGGGCAGTGGGCACGGCCCCAAGGCTGCCAGAGCTCCAGGAGCGTTTGGACAACGCTCTGAGGGACAGGGGAGGATTGTTGGAGTGTGCTGGGCAGGGCCTGGATTTGGACTGGATGATGGTGAGACCCCACCTGCAGTGCTGCCTCCAGCTCTGGGGTCCCCAGCAGCAACCCCATGTCCCCAGGAGGGGAGGCACCAAGATGGTCAGAGGGCTGGAGCAGCTCTGCTGGGAGGAAAAGCTGAGAGAATTGGGGTTATTCAGCCTGGAGAAGCTTCAGGATGACCTAATTGTGGCCTTCCAATTAGCACAAGAAAGATGGAGAGAGATTATTTACAAGTGCCGGGAGTGACAGGGCAAGGGAGTATGGCTTCCCACTGACAGACAGAAGGGTTAGTTTAGATAGAAAGAAGAAACCCTTCCCTGTGAGGGTGGGGAGGCCCTGGCACAGGTTGCCCAGAGAAGCTGTGGCTGCCCCATCCCTGGGAGCCTCCAGGGTCAGGTTGGACAGGGTTTGGAGCAACCTGGGCTAGTGGAAGGTGTCCCTGCCCATGGCAGGGGGCGGGACTGCATGGGCTTTGAGGTCCTTTCCAGCCCAAAGCATTCCTTGATTCTGTGAAGAGCAACAGATGATCACACTGAGGTTTAAACAAACCCCGAGGAGGGGAGCACAGGTGGTGTTTTTCCTCCTCAGAAGAGGCTCAGTCTCACCACAGCAGCTCCCTGGGAGCATCTGAGGGAAAAGCTGGACCCGGCTGCACTCCCAGCTGTGTCTCTGCAGAGTGTGGCTGGGGACAGAGGTCCTGCTGCTGAGCCAGGCTGGCTGGAAAGTGGTTTGTGTGTGTGAGCACAGCTGAGCAGGGAGCAGCTGCTGCCCTGAGCCTTCCACAGGCTCCCAGGGCTCTGCCCAGCAGGAATGCTGAGCTTTTCCCAGTGCCACGTGCGGAGAGCGAGCACAGGAGACAGAAACAAGCAAACAAACCCATTCATGGAGCAAATGAGAGCAACAGCTAAATCAGAGAGCAGTTGCTACCTGGCCACAAACACCTGCCAGCTGAGGAGGCGGGATCTGTCCCACGGGATGAGCTGTTATCCTCGGAGCATCCCGGCAGCCGTGGAGCTGCGGAGCTGGCAGGCGCCAGCGGCGTGGAGCAGGGTGGGGAGAGCAGCCACTGAAGGGCAGAGAAGGGGGTCAGGAGGGGTCAGCAGGGTGGAGGGCAGGAGAAACAGGCTCCATCTGGGCAGGGAGATGCACATTGTTCCCCTCCCTTGGGAAACCAGATGGGAAACGGCACCTCCAGTTCCACCGCAGCTGGTGGAAGGACGTCCCGGCTCCGTGTGCTTCCCGAGCTGGGAGTCCTGGCTGCAGCAGTGTCTCATAGCCAGAGCCTGACCTTTCCAGCAGCAATTAGCTGGGAGAGGAGCCGTGCAGCTGATGAGCACATGAAGGGCTTTATCTCACCCTCGGGCGTGCACAGTGGCTATAAAATCCTTGGCAGAGGCAGCGGCTCCGTATTGATCCCGGGAAGTCCAGGTGCTCCTCCGCATGAAAATCACATGGAAATGGGATTTCTCTGTGTGATTTCCTTGCTACTGCTTGGGGCTGATGGGTCTGTGAGACTGGCACGTGCCCCCGTGCCCAAGAGCCACCTGCAAGAGGTGACATTTTTGGCACCTGAGGTTGTCAACAGCGAGAAGTTGTCATCCCTGTGAGGGGGATGTGACTGGTGATCACAGTAACCTGGTCAGGGAGAAGCTCAGCTTGTTTGAAAGAGAAGGGATATATCCTGACTTCCATATATTTCAGTGGAAATGCTGGAAGCACCGGGATCAATGGGAAGAGCTGTTTATTTTTCTTGATATCATTTGCAGGGATGAGGCCTTGGGAAATGCTCTGGGTATCTACCCAGTTTGACTGGTTTTCTTTCAAATAAACTGGTGTCAAAACATACCAGAAGGGTCAGCGTGGAGGGAAAAGGGGTCTCAGTCTCACGGGAGTCCATGCTGGGGACGAGGCCAAGGTGTGGCAGCAAGGCCTGCTTCTCCAGCTGCAGGACCTGCTGGAGGGAGCTGAGGAGGTGCAGAGGATTTAGAGACCTGTCCCAGATCTGTCCCCCCGTGCTCAGGAGACTGGAACTGGAATCGGTTCCTCTCCTGATTCCACCCACTTGCAGCCGAGCGTGGTTAGTGCTGCTAAAACCGTCCGTGGGATTAGGGGGGATAATTAGCCCTGAGCTCTCCTGTACCTGCAGGAGGCTGGAATGAAACTCTGAGTCAGACCAAAACAACATTTAGAAAATGTAGCAGGCCCAGGCAGAATAATCAGTGGCTGGTAATGACTATTTATCTTGTCACCTCACTGATGCCTCCCGTTGTAACGTCCTCGGCGCCCGGTTCGCAGGGAAAGGGCATCCTGTAAATCTCACGGGCACGTTGCTCCACTGGGAGATATTGTCCTTCTCACTTCACAGCCTGGAGGGCTGCCTTGAGCTGGAACCTGGCAGCAGCAGAAATATGGCAGAGGCAGTTCCACAGCAGAACACCTTTGCTGTGTTGCCGGGAATTATGTTTCCCTCCTCACTCAGCCCAGCTCCCCATCTGCCACGGAACAATCCCCACTGCCACCATTCTAAAACAACCTTTCATTTGGGATTCTCCCCAGGCTCATTATCCCCACACTGGCACATGCAGAGGAAATGAGTTTTGCACCCTGGCAGGTTGTAAGAACACATAATCCTTCTTCCCCTGGGAAGCCCTGCCAAGGGCACCGGAGGTGTCCCGGGAACGAGGATGAATGAAGCCCTGCAATCCTCCTGGGAAGCAGAGCAGGTTTGTTCCTGGGCTTAAGGGGTACAAGAATGTTCCTGGGAGCTCAGGAAGGTCACCAAGCAGGGAATAAACCCCAAAAGTCCAAGCTCCCAGTCTCCAGGTTTAACTGGTGAATGCAGCAGGTTCAGCTGCCATGGGGGGTTGCCCCAGTGCTTTCTTTGGGAGATGCTGAGCCAGTTAGACAGAGCCACTGCTGTGTAGCAGCTTAAGCATCAAAGGAGAAAGGAGGTTTACAAGAGCGTGGCTTAATTCCCATTTGCCTGTCAGCTCAGAGCACGCACATGTTCAGATATCCCAGCACGAGTAACTGATAACCCCTCGTTTATTAATCCCTGGTAACTCAATCTGCCCTCTCAGCCCTGAGTGCAGAGCAGAGATGATGCCCTCAGGAGCTGCAGATCAATTTAAATTTTCAGAGCCTCGGTGCCTGACTCACTCCAGAGTGCCAGAGCTCCTTACAATAACCATGGAGTGGATTTCCTGTCACATCACTGAGCCTGGCTCCCCTTCCAGCAGTCCTGGCTGCCACCTCCTCCCGTGCTGGAGTCATTCACAGCCATGCAGGAGGGCACGTGTGCGTCTGGAGAACGCTGCCATGACGAGCTGCCACCCCCCTTTCACACCAGCACCGGGGTCTTCCGGGGGCTGGTGTTTCCATGCAGCTCATCTGGAGCAGAGCAGGGACTTCAGGGCCCTTCTTGCTCATCCCTGTTGCTGGTGGTGCTCAGACACACTGGGCAAAGCTCCCTTGGAAGTGGCAGTTCCCACAAAGGGCTCAGAGTTGAATTAGCTGGGGGAGTTGTGTGAGGGCACTGAGGGCACTTGGTGTGTTCAGCTGGAGAAGAGGAGACTGAGAGGAGACCTCACTGCAGTTCCAACTTCCTGGGCAGGGGCAGAGGAGGGGCAGGCGCTGAGCTCTGCTCTGGGACCAGGGACAGGAGCCAGGGAAGGGCTGGAGCTGTGCCAGGGGGGCTGGGATGGATCTCAGGGAAAGGTTCTTCCCCCAGAGGGTGGTTGGCACTGACCAGGCTCCCCAGGGCAGTGAGCACGGCCCCAAGGCTGCCAGAGCTCCAGGAGCGTTTGGATGATCCTCTGGGGCACAGGGTGGGACTCTTGGGGATGGGCCTGTGCAGGGCTGAGGGTTGGACTGGATGATCCTTGAGGGTCCCTTCTAGCTCAGCATATTCTGGGATTCTGGGGGGATAATTAATCATTTCTGTGAAAAGATGGGGAAACCAAGTCACTGTATTAGAGCAGGACGTGGCTCAGGTCACGCAGCCCAGCAGGGGTGGAATCAAACCAAGTTAATAAACTCCCTGGTTAATGGCCCAGATGCAAATCCTGATTGCAGGCTCTGTGCAGGACCTCAGCTGACTCCCAGCTCTCCCCAGCTGGCTGCACTCCAGGAGAGGGACCAGCCCTCGAGTGCCACCTCTCAGGGATCCTCAGGGAGAATGAAGAGCCCTGGAAGTGAAGGTGGCAGCAGCCCAGCTCTGCTGACCCAGGAGGCTCTGCTTCATTAGCCCCAAAACACTGCTGACCGTGAACACTTCCATCCTGGCATTGCAGGTTCTGCTTCTCCATAAAAGCAAAAAGCAATTTATGAGGGAACAGTCAATAATGTGCTGCTTTATCGCAGCTGGTTGGGAGAGGTTGGCAACTGCACCCTGAGGAATGGGGAGGAGTAACTGTTTCAGGGCAGCTGCTGTGTCCCCTGCCCGGTCCCTGCTGCCGTGGACAGGCTGGCAGAGGAATCCTGACATTGCAAACGTCCCATCCCACGGCCACAGAGCTGGAAACCAGCCATAAAGTGGACGTGATCGCTCCTCTCCCCCAGCTTGCTGCAGTTGGTGGGGCTCAGACTGTCCCCTGCTTTGCATTTCAGCAGTTCCAGCACACTGAGAACCTGCTCTCACCTGGGGATAAAGAGCAGGAGGAGCTGCTGAGGCTGGGGGTACAACAGGAGGTGCACCAAAACACCCTGCTGGTACCCAGGTGGTGGTACAGGCAAGAAAGAGGAGAGGAGCACAGGTCGGGTGAAATGGTGTCACTTTTATTCAGACTCTGAACAGTCCCAAACCCGCAGCCCCTCTGCTCCCTAGCACTGCTGCCCCTCCTGCCCCTCAGATGTCCCTCCCCAGCCAAGGGCAAGGTCACTTCAAGGCTTCCCCTCCAGGTCAGGTGACACCCTGGCCCTCAGGCCAAGCCTGGCTGCCCTGCAGGCTGAGGCACTCACAAAAGTCTCTCCTCCCCCAGTCTTTAGGGAACCTCTGTTTCTCTTTGCAAGATCAGTGGAGAGTGAAATCCACAGGCTTGAGCTGCCGAGGCTGGACAAGGTGCCTCCTGAGGATCCTCTGGAACAAGGTTTTCCTGCCTGTCACAGCGGGGAGCTCCAGGCTGGAGCTGCTCCTCTGGTAACCCACCCCCAGGAGCCTCTTCTCCCTCTTCTCTGCCTCTTTGCTCTCCGGGACGTCTGTTCTTTGGATGTCTCTGACGGGGCTGGCGCGTCTCCTGGGCAGGGGAGGCCCTGCCGGGGTCCCGTAGGCTGGGCTGGCTCTGCCATCCTTGTGACCGGTGGCACGAGGCTGCTTGTGGTCCCTCAGGCCTCCATCCCTCTGGGAATCTCCCCCAGCAACAGCCATCCCGGGGTGTCTGCGGCATCCTGGCTCCTCCTGCCAGCCGGGCCGTGTCTCAGCAGCAGGACCTCGAGGGTGGCCCGAGCCCGAGTGAAAAAACGCCTCCTCGCCGGTGACCTGCGGGCTCTGCCCCAGGGTGACAAAGCCGTAGGGGGTGGTGACCTTGGGGAGGTGGGGCAGGGACAGAGCTGCCCAGGCAGTGGGGTCTGGGGTCGGCTGGGCACGGGGGTTAGAGCAGGAGGAGTTAGAGCCGGGCAGCTCATCCCGCCCCGCGGGGTCCGAGCTGCTCCTCCCCGCCGTCCCCTCTGGCTGCCCCATCCCCTTCCCGGAGCCCCTGTGCTTCCCGCGGACGTCCAGGGAGGGGATGGTAAACTGCGGGATGCGGTCGGGGGTCACCACGTGGAAGAAGATGCCGCTGGAGCTCTTGCCCTGCAGCGTCCCCTCCCAGAGGGACATGGTGGCACCGCGGGGCTCCCCGGGCAGCGCCGGCTATTTATGCCCTGCTGCCAGCCCTGATTGCTCCGCGGGCAGTGACGTGGTGACAACGCTGCCAGGACCCTGCACCTGCTCCCTCCGGGCCAGCAGCCCTTTGTCACCCGCCCGGGAGACAGATGGAGGGGGACAGGCGAGGACACGCTTGTCCCCAACATCCCCGCCTGCCCTGCCGCTCTCCCGCTGGGCTGAGCGTCACCCATGAGGCAGGAGAGAGGGAGAGCTGGGTGATGGTGCGAGGCAGGGAGGGGGCACGGCGAGCGGGGCCCGGCGCAGGAGGAGTCACAGCCCGTGGGCATCAGGTGGAGCCGAGCGGAGGGGGCAGCTCGGAGCGGGAGACAAACACTCCAGCTCTGTCTAGCAAAGCTCCCGTCGGGAAAATCTCCCACGCAATTACCCAGAGAAAGCAGCACTTTCAACCATTCCCCCCTCCCCTCCTTCCCCCCGAGTCCCCCCGCCCACCGGTGCTGGTGCCAGGGCTGTGCCGGATTGTTTCCCGCAGCTCCCGTCCCGGGGCCGTGGGAATGTGGGGGGGACAGTCCCAGGCAGCCCCCAGGCGTGAGGCCGGGAGAACAGGGGCTGTGCTTCCTCCGGGTGGGAGGACGAAGCTGCCCTCCCAGAGGAGCCCCAGCTTTGCCCTGTCTCTGTCTGCAGCAGGGGCAGAGCTGCAGAGTGGGCCATGATTCTATTCTGTGATTCCCCGGCACCCTCCCCCTGGCTAAGGAAACTCCTCCTCTAGCAGGGGGATAAGGGCTGCTTTAGGATGGATCCTGCTCTGAAAATGATGCAGAGAGGAAAAGCAGCTCCATCCCTGTGCGGGCACAGAGCAGGAGGGATGCACAGGGGCCTCCCCTCACCCGGGGTTCAGCTTCTCCCATCCCTGGGGGGGCTCAGCAGGGCAGGTTTCTGGCATCTCATCACCTTCAGCTCTTTGCATCAGCACAGGGACATGTCCCAAATCAGTCTTGGTGAGCTCTGACTCCCAGGAGCGGACAGGAACCCCAAACTGAGGGAAACGAATCCCCAAATGACAGTCCTTAAGACAGGCACAGGCACAGGCACAGGCACAGGCCCAGGCCCAGTGCTGGTAGCAGGAGATCCCCTCCGGGAGGGCACTGGGCTGCCCCCCAATTAGCAGCTCGTCAGTGTAATGAGGAGCAGATGGGCCAGGGGCTATAAGTAGCTTGAGGGCCCGAGCCTGGGCTAAGCCAGATTTCTGCCTAGTCTGAGCTTCATGGAGCAGCAGCAGCTAAAGCTGGGCTCAAGCCCAGAGCAGGTAAAGGTCCTCCAGGTGCCACGGGGGCTGTTTCTGCTGGGGGCTCTCTCAGAGCTGGTGTGGAGGATCTGACCTGTCCCACTCTCTCTCTCTCTCTAGGTGAGGCCACTCACCATCAGTGATCCCTACTCCTTCTTCAGCAGGTTCCTGGGCCAGATCCTTCAGCTGAGCTTTGTCAAGTACCTGGTAAGTGATGTTCCTGCTCCTGCAGGAGCCTGAGGCCAAGGGCTGGGGTGGGAAAACCTCCAGACTTGGCAGTTTCTTGGGTTTTTCTGCCAGATATTCTCTTTTTTCAGTCTTTCCCCATCACTAGATGTTAGGAAGAAGTTCTTCCCTCGGAGGGTGGGGAGGCCCTGGCACAGGTTGCTCAGAGCAGCTGTGGCTGCCCCTGGATCCCTGGAAGTGTCCAAGGCCAGGTTGGACGGGGTCTGGAGCCACCTGGGCTGGTGGAAGGTGTCCCTGCCCGTGGCAGGGGGTGGGATGATCTTTAAGGTCCCTTCCAACCCAAACCATTCCATGATTTTCCCTCTGCCCTGCACTCAGTGTGAGCTTGTCTTCTCTTTCCTCTCCACCCTGGAGTTTCCCTCTGCCTGGTTTGACCTTGCCTTGTTCCCTGTTGCTCACAGTGGTTGCAACATTCACATTTCTCTCCCTGCCTGGGCCAGGAGAGACTGGAGGGTTTTGGGAACAAAGTCCACTCCAAGAGGTCCTGTTTTACCCTGCTGAAGCTGGTCCCATCTCAGCTCCATGCTCAGAGCAGAGCAGGGTTTAAAGCTTTCACTGAGGACTTTAGCATGTGTGAGAACTTCCAGGTACTTAAGGTACCTCTCTCTGCAGCTGAAGACGATTCAGAAAGCATGGATCTGGGTTGGATTTGGGATCCCTGTGGAGACCATGCTCAGCCAGCTCTACCCCAGCCAGTCTCCCCCCAGGCCTGGACGACTCGCCAGGAAGCGCCGGGGGCGACTCGTGCGCCTTCTCCTCTCCGTGGTGCCCACCAGGATCCGGAACGTGCTGGGCTACCTGCCAGCAGACTGGGGCCAGGGCAACCAGCCCAGGGGTAAGAGCTCCTGGAACACCTGAAGGCTTTGCAGCCGAGAAACACGGCCTGACAGGGTTTGGGATTCCTGCAGGGGGCTGGGAAACACCAAACGCCGGTGTGTGTTTGTCCCAGGGCGGTGACGGTGCCTCCTGTGAATCCCTGCAGAGATCCTGGAGGCTCTGATCAACCCAGCCAACAAAGGCAGCAAGAGGAAGAGGGATGATGTGGCTCTGGAGGAGCAGGAGTCCTGGTTTGTGGTGCTAGAGAGGGACTTGCCAGAAGATGACTCTAAAGACCTCACATATGAGGTAAGATGTTCTGGTTGCTGGGCAGGATTGTTCCCCAGGGGCTGAGCCAACTGGGAGGTGATGGTTTGGGCTCTGAGAGCTCCTGTAGACTGGGAGTGTCCCTGCAGAGGGAGCTGGGAAGAGGTTTCCTTCACTGTACCCACTCTGTGTGGCATGGCCAGTGAGGAGCTGGACTCTGATCCTGATGGGTGCTTTCCAACTGAGCACATCCTGTGAGCCCTTGGACATCGCTCCATCAGGGTCTGAAAGGAGCGGGTGCCCCCCTTGTGCCACAACACTGCAATTCCCCTCTGGTTGATGTCCCTGACAAGCAGTGTGTCTGTCCCCCTTTGGCCGTGGCTCCCACTGCCCCTGGGACCAGGATTGGGGTGTCCTCCCTCACCTTCCTTGTCCCTTGGCCTGTCCCCCCCAGCCCTCGGATGAGGAGTCAGACAGCGAGGAGTACAGGTCCCACAATGACACTGAGGCAGAGCTGGAGCTGGAAGAGCAGGATGGGATCCCTGTGACGCCAGAGGAGCCCTCGGATCCCCAGGTGAGTGTTCCTGACGATGGTGGGTGTGCACAGCGTGGGGGGCATTGTCACCTGTGGGGGACAGAAGTGCCAAGTGCCACTTGAGCCTCTCGTGGGGGCACCTCTGATCCTGCAGGTTGCCACAAGCCCTTTCTGATTCTCTGCCTCTGCACTTTAAAGTGGGATTTACGGGAGAGTCTTCACCACCAACAACTTCCTTTGGGGTCACTGACTACTCTAGTCCTAATTGTTCCCAAAGAACCGGTGGATAAAAATACCCCTTAATTCCCAGGAAACCGGTGCTCTGCCTGGCTCACGGGGAGGTGGAGGGTGAGGGGAGGTGGTGGGTGGGTTGATTTGAACTCAGCAGTCCAGCTGTTAGTGATGGCAGCCAGTTTTTAGGGGTAAAATCTCCGGTGTTTCCTAGGAAAACCAGGAAGCCTGACCCCATGGACCTGGACCTTCTGGGGCTGCCAAGTTCCTGACTCCCTGGGGCAGCTGTGGCCCCGAGTAAGATGTCCAGTTTAAATGCTATGTTGTTTTCTGAAGTTTATAATAAAATCACCCTATTTTTCCATGTGAATTGGGATGTGGTTGGCTGTCAGGACCTGGAGCTGCAGCAGGTGATGGGGACATGTCGCTGCTGGGACCTCGGGGTATGGGGTTCTGAACCATCCTGTGGCTCTTCATGGCTCCTGGGAGGGTGATGACTCTGGGAATGCTGGGATGTGTGATGGGAAGGGGAGGGATGGAGGGAGTGAGGCCGGGTTTCCATGTGGTAGCAAACCTGAGTTTGGACACACTGAGGGGTCCCCGATAGCCCTGGACTGGCTGGTGCCTCAGAGGAACCTCCCTCCACATGCAGAGCATTCCCAGAAATACCGTGGCAGCAGGTCTGCCTTGTCTGCTTTAAACTGGGAGCTCTGCATGGAGCTTCTTCCCTCCAAAGGGATCCTACAGAAGACCCTGGTTGAAGAAATGGGGATCTGAGGTCTGGAAAGGCAAATTAGGATCAGAAAGAGCCTGAATGCAACCATAGAGCTCTGGAGAGACTTGGCTGGCCCCTGCCTGGACCGAGTCACAGCACCTGGGGCTGCAAAGAGCAGCAACTCCTCCAAATGGGAACAGCTCGGGGGGGGTTGGCTGCCTTGCTCTGGGGCTGCCTGGAGCTGGTTTTGTGTGGGGGACTCACAACACTCCAAATGCTAAAACCACCTGTGGCATCCTGCAGCTGGACAGGCTGAGCTCTGGGCTGGGTTTGACCTGGGGGGGCCAGGCCAGCTCTGCTCTGAGCCTGGCAGAGAAGAGCTGCCAGCTCAGCAGTGTCCATGGGGGTGGCTGTGCTGGCCCCACGCCACAGGCAAAGCCTCCAGGGAAGTACAGACCCTCTCCAATGCTTCAGGAAGGAGGTACTGAGATTCCCAAGGTTTTCTTCTAGTGCCCCGATTCATCCAGGCTGAAGGAAAGAGTGGGAGTTACAAACCCAAAAACCCCAGGGAGTTTGAAGGCAGGTAAGGAGGGTGGAGGTGTCCTGGCTCCCAGGCCCTACTGAGATCAGGAATGCTGATGTCTCCTTAATTACAGGTTTGTTTCTCCCATCAAGAGCAGCTCTGGGGCAGGCTGTGCTCTGTGCAGCTTTTCCTGATGGATTGCAGTGATGGCTCAAAGGGTTTCTCTGGCCAGCAGAGAACCACTTAAAGGAAGGAATTCTAGTGCTCTAAAAGAGTAGCTGGGTCAGGACACATCTCCTGGAGCTGCAGCCCTTGGACTCCTCCCTGGCACTCCCAAGCTGGCTTTACCCCTCCAGAGCTGGCCATGGAGCTGGCACTGGCTCCTCACACTCTGCCTCCGTGGGGTTTGTCTGGCACTAGGCAGAGCTGTTTTTCTCCCATGTTTGACCGATTATTTTGGGCACCATTAACAGTCCTGAGTCGTGAAGCTCAAGCAGCCATAAAGCTGCTCCCCCTCCTTGCCATGGCAGTGTCTCTTTAAATGCAGGTGTGTCTCTTACCTGGTATCAGCAGCAGCCACAACAGCTCTGGTTTCATTACTGCTCAATAATAGCAAGATTCTTCATTTTTAAGATTGATAAAGGAGCTGATATTGCAACTCCTGGATGTTAAATTGGGCTCTGCATTAATTCAGTTGTTCCCTGTTTATGCTCAATAACTCTCCCATTCTCTGCAGCCAGTGCTTTCAAAGCAGAAATTAATAAAACACCCTTTCGTGGCATCCTTGAAACCTGTGCTGGCTTCTCCTCTTGCTCCTGAGCTTTAGGAGCACTGGAAGTGGAGATGAAGAGCAGGCTTTGTTCCTTGTCTGGGTGTCAGGCTGCAGAGTGACTCTGCTCAAATACAGTGAAGAAGAAACCAGCATCAAATCTGCCTCTCTGAGCTCACCTGCAAATTAATTCTGTGCACACCTGCCTGCCATGAGGCAGGTTTTGCCCAAAGCTTCCCAGATCTTAAGCCCTGCTTTAGGAGGAAGAGACCTCCCCAGAGGAGCATGGAGGAAGTGAATGGCTTGGTGGAGTCAGAAGTAGCTGAAGAGCTGCTTGATCCCAAGGTCACCACCGTGGATCCTGCCCAGGTAAGCAGGTGGGGCGTGTTTGTGGTGGCAGTGAAGAGGAGGGTGATGGTGATCTTGCAGCTGCCAGGGTGTGAAGGCTCAGCCTGGGGAGGTGGCCGATCCCCTGGTTGGTGCCTGTGTTGGTGGTGGCCTCGTGGGTGCCACCCTGGCCGGGGGGGACTCCGCAGGGCCGGGTGAGCTGCCCAAAATCCCGTGTGTCCATGGGCTGCAGTTTGCAGCAGGATGAGGCTTGTGCATCCCAGAAGGGCAGGTCTGGGGCCACAGGGCTGTTTGCTGGGGTGGGATCTGTGTGACACATAGGACATGATGCTTTTGGGGGGTTGGCCCCTCTTTGCGTCTGGGCAGGGGAAGAGGGAGAGTCTGTCCTGCTGAAAGGTGAGAATTTGCACCTTTGAGCACCTGTTCAGTGTCCCTGGTTTTCCCTGTCCTGCTCTGTGGCTGTTTTGCCTGTTTTTTCCCTCTGGTGTGAGGAGCTGAGGCATAGGGCCATGTCCCAGGATATGGGGTGGCTGCAGCCCAGCTCAGTTTGGGGCTGGATGATGTGAGGAGCAGAGGACTGAACTCCAGTTGGATGGAGACACAGAGTCCTCCTTGGCATCCTCTGTTCTGGGCAAAGGCCCCAGAGGGGATGTGGGCTGTGCCCCCCTGAGCCTGTGCTGCCCTTGGGCACAGCCCTGTGCACCACCCAAGCCCAGCTCTCGTGTGGTCTCCCTTCCCCTCAGTGCCAGGTTGAGGAGCAGATTCCCTCCCTCCACCCTCGTGCACACCCTGGAAATCTTCAGGCCACGTTCCCCTGCCCCTCCTGCAGACCCAGAGGGGTTGGGATGGTGGGAACCACGCGGGATGTGGCTCCCAGAGCTGAGGTTTGCACATCCATCACCCCTGGGGTTCATTTGGCCTCGGTGGCTTTGCGGGTGACACCAAGGACGGTGCCACCTCCTCGGGAAGGGCCCCCAAAGAGTGAGGCAGGTGCTGTGAGAGGAGGTTGGGAAGGAGGGGCAGTGAGGACAGGGAGGAAAATGAAAGGGTAATGCAGTGATTAGAGGATGATGAGACCAGAATGGTCCGGGGGGGGCCGGTGAAGGTGACCCTGACACTTGGGGTCCACGGAGGACACGTAGTCCAAGCAGCCTGTGCTGGACCTGTGATGAGGGAGCTGCACTGGAAACAAATGGCTTAATTGAGGCAAAAATGATCATAATTAGCATGAGCAAATCCAATTAGGAGCTCGGGGTGGGCTACCTGGGGCCTGTCATTGGGAGCACAGGGTGGGGCTGGGGGGGCAGAGCAGCCCCAGGCAGGGGAAGGGGTGCAGGGGGGTCCCCGGGGCCTGGTGCTTGTTAACATCCTCCTCTCGAGCTGCTGGCTCTGGGCCCTGGCCTGAGCCTAATTAGGCTGGAGAAATGGATTTGCCAGGCTGTGCTCAGCAATCGCCTCCTCGGAGCAGCTCCTGAACAAACGCTGTCGCTGTCGGCTCTGCAAGGCTGGTAATGGAGAGGGTCAGGAATCCCATTCCAACCTTGCTCCAGGGCTGCAAGGAGCATTTTGCTCTTTTGCTACAAGGAGCAGAGCTAAAACTGCTCCTGTTTGTCCTTCAGGGGTGACAGCTGGGCTCCTTGCAGGCCTGGGGGGCTGTGGGAGGGGGGACGTGCTCGGCTGCAGCCCCGCACGCTGGAAATAATGAGGTTAAATATTAACTGTAATGTTCTATATCGCAGCAGGCATTTCTTTCCTACCATGTGGGTGCAACTGCCAGGGCCTCAGAATGTTAATTTCCAGCAAAATCATCTTTATGGGTCATCATTTTTGTTATAAATTTTTTTCCTCTGTCCTGGGAAAAAAAAGGTGAAACCACAACACTCCTCCTCGGGCTTCTCTTTCCGTTCAGTCTCCTGCTCCCCTTTCCACTGTGAATTATTCCCACCACTCCGGCAGTGAGGGGCAGGCACTGGGCACCACCCAAACCTACGCCTGCCTCTTCCATCCCACCAACAGCTCAAGGGGACTCACTGCGTGAAAATCAACCCCCGAGTGTGTGAGCCCTGGGGATGCTTGGCTGTGGTGCTGTGCTTGGTGTGGTCCCAGTGGAACCAGCAGAGCCAGCAGCAGGAGGAGCAGGCAGGTGGTACTGCCATTCCTGGAAAGCTCTGGGAGCTCTCAGGGCCTGGCTCCCTCTTTGCTCCCAGGACTGGGGTCGTTTGGGGTTCGTTCAGTGTGTCCTGCTCAGCCTCCACAGAGGATCCAAACCCTCCAGGTGCCTCTTCGGTGCTGTCACCCACGTGAGGCTCCTGCCTGGGACTGCTGGCAGCTTCCAAAGATAATCCCAGCTTTCTCTTGCTGCTGTGCCAGCGACAGGAGTGAGGGAGATGCTGATGTGTCCCTGGGGAGCTCGGCACAAGCTCCAGCACTGAGGTTCCAGTGGATCTGCTGCGGTGTCAGAGCACCACAACTGCCCTGAGACCAGCAGGTTTCACAGCTGGTGTTCCATCTGCACAGCCAAGGGACAAGCAGCTGTCCCCAGACCTCCTCTCACAAAGCAGGGTCGAGTCAGGAGCAGGGGCCCAGTCCTGGGGCCTGGGGAGTTAATTTGTGCCTCTCTGAGCACACAGCGCGTGGGAATTCAGAGACAGGGCTGGTGCTGGGCTCTGCTTCACCCAGGGCTGGGCAGGAAGGACCCAGCCACGTGCCTCCAGTTGCCCTTTGGGGTTTTGTAGTTGCCACTGAGGGCTTTTCACCAGGGCTGACTCTGCTCCCTGTGGATAATTTGGATCTGAGAGGCCAAAGATGCCTTGAGCAGTGTTTTAGCCCCTCCCTGCAAGGAGGGCTCCATCCAGGTGTGTAACTGGGAGCAGATGCTCACACCAGTGCCAGAGCCCCCCTGGCCATCACTGACACCCTTGGAAGTGGAGCCACCCCCTCAGAGCTGCACAGTTCCCAGCCCAGATAACCTTGGCTCGTGTACTGGGAACGCTGGAGTCTTCCAAAGGCTCTGAGCCCATATTTGTGCTGCTGCCCTTGTTGGAGACTCGACTGGAGCCAAGCTGTTGGTCACTGTTGGGTGGGGTGGAGAAGCTGGTGCTGCACCAGACTGGGCTGAGGTCCAGCTGAGACCTGGAGACTTATTGCATGTCCCAGTGTGAGCAGAGGGAGGGAAAAGTGCTATCCAGCAGGGGGCCTGGGGTTGTAGTCCTGCTGAGCTGAGCTGGGGGCTGAGCCGTGCCTCTCCCACAGCAGCTGTGGAGTGTGTCTTTCCAGCCCAACCCCAGTGAAAGCTCTTGGAAACAAAGCTGGGAAGAGGAGCTGTGCTGGGAGCATTAATATGCACATACATTAGGTGTGACTCACACAAGAAGGGAGGGTCATTTTGGGGTCTGATTAGCTCCATCCCCGCACCCGCCACAACTCCCTCTATTTGCTCATCTAAATTTGCTCATTTAAGATCCTATGAGATATTAGCTCAGAGAAATGGGATGCAATGGGGACGGCTGAGGGCCACAGATGACTCCAATCCCAGCCCCACAGAGGAAAGGAGGGACAAGGGCCTTGCTGGGGCTAACGTGTGACCTCCTGGTGGCTCCAGCTGAGGGGTGCAGAGCACCCCAAGGGGCCAAGGGTTGGCCAGTCCCTCCAGAGAGACACTTCACAAGAGCAGTGACAGGGGGATGGTTTTCAACTGGAAGGGAGAAGATTTAGGTTAGATATTGGGAAGGAATTGTTGGCTGTGAGGGTGGGGAGGCCCTGGCACAGGTTGCCCAGAGCAGCTGTGGCTGCCCCATCCCTGGGAGTGTCCAAGGCCAGGTTGGATGGGGCTTGGAGCAACCTGGGCTGGTGGAAGGTGTCCCTGCCCACGGTTGGAACAAGATGATCTTTAAGGTCCCTCCCAACCCAAACCATTCTGAGGTTGTGCTGAGTTCTTTGCCAAGAGCACCCTGGCTCTCTCTGCACGAGAAGGGCCACCTGTGGCTTCAGTTCAGGGCTGGAGCACAGATTGTCACCTTTCCCCTCCTTGCTCTGCCACCCCCTTCTCCCCAGGGACCTCATCCATAGCTGTGGATGCTCCTCTGCTCACAGCAGGGGACTCCTCCTCCTGATGTCCCCAAACCCACGCCCTGCAGGGAGGGGAGCCCTGGGCAGGTGCCTGAGATGTGAAGAGGCAGGTGAGGCTGCAGGTCCCTGCTCTGGGGCCTTCCTGCTCTGCTCATCTCATCCTGGCTGGCTCGGGGTCCCCCCTCTCTGCCATCGGTGCTTCCAGGGGCTCCAGGCAACTGCCCCAGGCTGCTGTTCCTGCAGAGCCTGAGGGAGGTGGGAATTCTGCTGGGACCTCAAGGTGATGACCAATGACCACACATGTGGCACTTGGGGACATGTTTTAGTGGTGGGCCTGGCAGTGCTGGGCTAATGGTTGGATTTAGGTGATCTTAGAGAGCTTTTCCAACCTGTGACTCCTCCAGCTCCTGCTTTATCATCACAAATGATTTCTCAGGAGGAGCCAACAGCCAAGGAAGATTCGTGCCCAGAGCAGCCATGGATTTATCCTGGTTTGCAGCTTCTGCTGCGCATTCCAGCCCGTCCCCTCATCAGCTCCAGGGTCTCTGATAGAGAGAGGGAATCTCCAGACCACCCAGTTCCCCCCCAGCAAACAAAGAGCAGGTCCTCCCACCTCGTTTTGGGTGTTTAATGCAGTTCACATCAGAGGCAGAGCAGGATCTGCTGACAGGATTCCCAGCCCTCCTGTGCTTCCAAGGAAGTGGGTGGCTTCTCTTTTGCTGTTCTCACCCATGAGTGAGCTTTGTCCTTGGCTGCAGCTCACCTGTGGGTCCAGTCCCTGATGTTGATCAGTCACAGACTCTTAAAATGTCCTGAGTTGGAAGAGGCCCCCAAGGATCATCCAGTCCAATCCTGGCCCTGCCCAGACACCCCAACAATCCCCTCCTGTCCCTCAGAGCGTTGTCCAAACGCTCCTGGAGCTCTGGCAGCCTTGGGGCCGTGCCCACTGCCCTGGGGAGCCTGGTCAGTGCCAACCACCCTCTGGGGGAAGAACCTTCTCCCAAAATCCAGCAGCATAGGGGTGTTTTGATGGGAATTTCATCCTGGGGTTGGAGAGCCTGAGGTGGTGAGGATGGCGAGGGATCAGCAAGTGCTGGAGGCAGCCCCCAGGCACTCCTGTCCGATGCCAGCAGCCCAGAGCAGATGTCCTCCCACCAGCCGGGCATTGTTCATGCAAGAGTGCTCCCCACCTGATAAATCATACTGGAGAGACAAGACACAGTGGGGCTTTTAATTATAGAAACAATTACCAAGGATTAATGGCAGCAGTGCTGTGACTGAGTGTTGTTACTCCTACAGTTTAATAAAGCTTTAGTAGGTTTTGTGAGATGTGGAGAGCAGTGAGATGACGCTTCCTTTGGCTGTAATGCATCTCAGCTCCTGCTTCATCCCACTCTCTTCTTCTCCCTGGGATAGGTTTGGAGGCTTCCAGGAGGGGCAGAGGCTTTACTGAATGAAGTCTTGGTGAGATTTGTTACGGGAAGGGACAGGGTGATGTTGAAGTGAGGGGATGTTGAACACAGGGAGCCACCGAGGTACAGCCTGAAGGTGGGACAGGCCCCCATGAGGTGGAGCAGGGACATCTGTGCTCCATGTCACCCAGCATGGATGTGTCCCCCAAAACCACGTCCCCTCAACACCCAGGTTGGGGAGGTGGCCCCCAACAAACGGCTCCAGCATCTTTGCACCAGGGTCTGAGAGAAGGATCAGGTCCCCACTAATCATGGAATGGTTTAGGTTTCAAAGGACCTTTAAAGGGCATCTATTCCAGCCCCCCTGCCATGGGCAGGGACACCTTCCACCATCCCAGGTGGCTCCAAGCCCTGTCCAACCTGGCCTTGGGCACTTCCAGGGGTGGGGCAGCCACAGCTCCTCTGGGCAACCTGTGCCAGGGTCTCAGCACACTCCGCATAAAAAATTCCCTCCTGCTTCCCAGACTTGGAGAAACCCCCCAGCCTCCTTTCCTGCCTGCCAGCAGCCTGGTGAGCTGGTCATGGGGCTGCCCTGCCTCGGATCCAGGTTTAATCTGTTGGGAAGGCACCAACGGAGCCGACGGCTCGGGAAAATGCAAAAGTCGGCGGCAGCTTCCCTTTGCCTGCAGCGCTGGTCGTTCCCCACCGAGGAGGGTGGCTGGGCAGGGAACAGCCCCGCGGCAGCGCGGACGCAAACACGGAGCGACAGGAGGACGAGAGACACGGTGGGGTCAGCCGGGTGGCCGGAGCCGGCGGCGGAGAGGTGGGGTGGGGAGAGCCGTGCCGGGCTGCTGCCTCCGGCTGTCCTTCCTCCTCCCTTCCTCCGGAACGCTCGGCTCCTCCTGCCATCCCTGGGATGCTCGCTGGGATGCTCGGGTGGAAGGCACGGGTGAGGCTGGGGGCTGGCAGGGGCTGCCCCGGGGCTTTGGTGCTGCAGGGAGAGGACACGAGGGAGCCGGGTCAGTCTGTCCCCTGCTGAATCGGCCCTGGCAACCCTGGCACTGGCACCTGTCCCTCACCCTGAGCTGGGCTGGGAGCTGGGCTGGGAGCACCCCTGGGAGCACCCCATCCCTGGGAACACCCCATCCCTGGGAACACCTCTGGGAGCACCCCTGGGAGCACCCCATCCCTGGGAACACCCCCGGGAGCACCCAAACCCTGGGATCACCTCTGGAAGCACCCCTGGGAGCACCCCATCCCTGGGAACACCCTGGGAACACCCATCCCTGGGAACACCTCTGGGAGCACCCCTGGGAGCACCCCATCCCTGGGAACACCCCCGGGAGCAGCCCCCTCCCCTGTAGCACCCCTGCCCTGGTCATTCCCAGGAGCATCAGCCTGTGACAGGAGGACCCCAAGGTTTGCTCCACGGTTTATCCTGGAGCAGAGCAGAAAAACCGGCCCAGGGCAAGAGCACCCTGGAATTCCACATCACTCAGTGCTGGAGCAGGGGAAGGGACACCAGGCAGGCTGGACCATGCCCGGCCCAGGTCCCCCAGCAGGGCCTGGAAAACGCATTCCCAGTGTTCCTGCGGTCCAACGTGCCTCGTGCTGGATGAATAATTCACGGTGCCAGGCAGGGAGCGGCGATCTTCGGCCCCTGTCGCATACTGAGTGCTGGGAGGAGCTGGTGTGACGAGAGGGAAGGGGGCCGGGAGATGGGGACGGTCCCAGCGGAGCTGTGGACCCTGGGGCGCAGCTGCCTCTCTCCTGCCGACGCCGCAGCACAGGGAGCTGCGTGGTGAGGTGCCCTCAGGCAGGGAGGTGTCTCTGGATCCCTGTGCCAGGTACAGCTCTTGTTTCCAAACAGCTTTTCCTTCCGTGGAGGACGTGGGCGGGTTTGTTGCCTGTGAAAGCGAGACACTAATAACGCTGGCTGGGTGCCAGTGCAGTGCCTGTTGTCACCTCCAGCGCTCCCCAAAACGCTCCTGCGGCCCCGGCCCCCACCCCGCACCCCGCCGGGAGCCGCAGTGGGTGCGTGAGAGCAGCTGCCACTGCTCAGAGCCCAGAGCTGAGTTAGCCACGGCCCAAGGGGAACGTGTCTCCTCCAGTCTCCTGCCGCCTCCCGAGGCTGCCAGAGGGGCTGTAGTTGCCTGCCTGACTCCAGGCAGCCCGAGTCATGGTGCCGATTCCCACGGGATGAAGCTGGAGAAGTTCCTTCGTGCCCTGGAGCCAGGTTGAACCCCGTTCAAGCAGTCTGCTGCCCACGTGTGGTCCCCACGTCAGGCAGAGGAGATGAGGGTTGTTCTGGCAGGCAAACCATGTCCAGCACCGTGGAGCTTCATGTGAGGGGCAGAAGAGGCTGAACAGCTGGAAACAGCTGGATTTCCTGGGGGAAAAACTACCTTCAAACTGCTGTTGGCCAAGGCCCTGGAGACCAACAGGTGGATAGAGACCACAGAACCATTAAGGTTGGAAAAGACCTCTAAGATCATCCCTGATGACCCTCCTGGCCAGTTTTAAGGTGTTTTCTATGAAAACATTTCCTTTTCAAAACCTGTTTCCCAGCCATGAGAGCCTTTCTGCCCTGCAGGGCCTGAGCCCTGGGATGGCAGGGAAATGGCATTAGGCTGGTAGGTAATGATGTGCTCCTCAAGGAAAAGTTACTTTCCCGAGGTTACTAAAGGATTCATCAGCCATCAACCCTCTCAAATTAGATCTTGTAGACCCACCTGGCTTATGAATCAGCTCTGCCATCACTGCAAACCAGCATAATTTATCTTGTCTTTTACACAACAGCTCCCATCCCACCCTGAGGATGTGGAGGGAGAGTAGGCAGCCCAAAAAAAACCAGGACTCTCTGTGCTGGACTTGGCAGGGCAGGAAGAGCTGGGGACTGGGGGAGTTTCTTCCCTCTGCTGTTTGAGTTCATATTGTGATGGGGTACATGTGAGGACAGGGAAAGTGGAGAAATTTGGGGATTGGCACGTCGCCTCAGCATGACCTGAACCCGGAAAGAGGCTGGGAAGGGCACATCCCTCTGGGCAGCCCCAGTGAGCAGAGACAGGGCAGGGCAGAGGGGAGAAAACCTGGAGAAAACCTTGAGAGGCTCCAGTAAGCGAAGGGACAGGGAAGTGTGACACCACCACCGTCACCTCCCAGCTACACCTGGACACAGGAGAGGGGCTGGGCAGCTCCTGCTGGAAGGGAGGAGGTCACTGAGCCCAGATGGAATGTGGGAGGTCTCCTTCACCTGTTGGTGCTTTCTTTGAGTTCGTTCCTTGCAAACATGGGACAAGGCTGGTGGTGACTGGGGATGGATCCCACGATTCACACCAGCTGGTAGCTTTTCCCCCAAGACTGGAGTGACCAGTGCATCAGAGATGGGAGTGAGACAATAGAAGAGGGTGAGGGGGACGTGTCCAGGGTCCCCAGCACGAGCCATCTGCTCCCTCCTTCCCCTACCTGTGACATCCCTGTGTGAGAAGCTGGTGAGGGCCATCCCACAGCAGGGACGGGCATGAATCTGGGGATTTTATTGCTATGTGCTCCCCTCTGCCACGGGAAGAAGAGGGGGAGGCACTGATCTCTTCTCTGTGGTGACCCAGGGAATGGCCTGAAGTTGTGTCAGGGCAGATTTAGGTTGGATCTCAGGCAAAGGTTCTGCCCCCAGAGGGTGGTCGGTGAACAGGCTCCCCAGGGCAGTGGGCAGAGAGCGCAAGGAGCGTTTGGACAACGCTCTCAGGCACAGGGTGTGACTCCCGGGGATGATCCTGTGCAGGGCTAAGAGCTGGACTGGATGTTCCTTGTGGGTCCCTTCCAGCTCAGCATATTCTGTGACTGTGGTTCAGTTCAGACTGACAGGGGACAAGGGGACACGACTCGTCTGCAATGGCCCCATCTCTGACCAGGAACCAGCAGCTCCAGGGCCGTGATCAGACACAGCCAAGGCTTGAGCTGCTGAATGAAGAGGAGCAGAACCTGCTCTGTCTGCACTAAGTGTGGAGACAGACACAGGGGCACGGGGCACCGGGGAGTTTCCGTCCAGCGGGTACAAATGGTGTGCTTGCAGTGCCTGGAATCCAAATGGCCTGCAAAGCAGCTCTAATGCTGTTTGAAAACGAGCTGCTGGGAGGGCTTCGATGCCTCTCTCAGATAAAGGCAGGCGGGAGGAGCGGGGAGGGAGGGCGGGGGGGACGGAGGCGGGGAGCGCGTTTCGCACGATGCAGCCGAGGGAGGGAACGCGAAGGGAGCGTGGGCTGAATTTTCATCAGGAGCAATTTCCTCCCGGGGAGGCAGCGAGGAGGCAGCGGAGCGGCCGCCCCCGGCTCTCCGATGGTGGGAGCTCTGGGATCCCACCGGGCACAGCTCCTGTGTTCAGGGATGGAGGAACGACCTTGGGCCCGTCCAGCAGCCCCTGCTGCCTGTGCTGGGAGGAGGTGTCACACTCAGACACCTGAGAGGAGGTGAGACGGGCAGCAGCTGGCAGAAAAACACTGTGCCAGCACTTCTCATCACCCCTTCTCCTGCCTGTCCACACTGCCCCTGAGGGTGCCCAGCACACCCCAGCCCCTCGGCCCGTTCTGCTGGCAGTGGTCACACTGGTATTCCCACATTCCCTGCAGCCTCTCCTGCTCCTCCTGAGCACTCCCAGCTGGCTCAGCCAGAGGAGTCATGAGCCAGGGCAAGAAAGGGCAAGAAAATCCCTGAGGCAGGATGGCATCTGCCACCTCCAGGGGGATGACCTGAGGTGGCATCACAGAGCCACAGGCGACGCTTTGGGAAGGGGCACTCACTGCCCTGTTGGTGCAGAGTGGCTGCAGTGCTGAATTCCATGTGTGCCCAGCCCCTGAAACTATAAAAATGTGCGTTTTAGGGGGTTTGGCCAAGCCAGATAGGTTGGGGAAGGCATTTGCAGCAGCCCTGCCCAGCTCACTGCCTGCCTGAGGGGATCTGCAGTGGACAGAATGAAGATTTGTTGGTAAACTGAGACAATCAGGAAGGGAAAATACTGGGAGGAAACCTGAGGCGGCCTATAGGGCAGAATATTAATATTTTGAGGTAAAAATGAGGTAATCAGTGGTGCACAGGTAGGGAAGGTTTTGAGAGTAAACTTGAGGTGGTCTAAAAGGGCAGAGAATGATCAGGTTTAGATAAAAATGAGGTGATCAGAAGTGCACAGATAGGGAAAGGTTTAAGGGTAAAATCTGAGGTGATCATCACCAGTGCACACCCCACAGCCCAGCCACCCTCTCCCAAAACCCCTGAGCTCAGGCAGCCTGGGAATGTGGGAAGCTGCACTCAGAGCTGGATTTAGAGCCTGAAATTGCCTTCTCCCAGCTGCTTCTGGGACAAGCAGGGATCACAGAATGAGGTTTCCCTATCCCAGGGGCACCCCTGACCCCACAGTGCCACTGCACTGTCCCCAGGCTGCTCCCAGGCCCTTTGGGGACACAGGTGGCTCTGCCATCCAGGCTGGGCAGCGGCAGAAAAGCCCAGAGTGGAGCCAAGGCTCACAGTGGGAAGGAGGAACCGGGACACCTCCGCTGGCAGAGGTTCCTCTGTTCATGTATCCTGGTACCTGGAGCACCTTCCTGGATTAGGGAGGGCAAACAGGAACCACTCGGCTGCCAGGATGAGCAAACGAGCTGGGCAGTGCTGGCCCCACCTGCTGAGGGGAACAACTGATCAGCTGTGGGGAGTAAATCACTGGCCATGGGGAGTAAATCATCAGCTGGGGGGTCTGTGGGCCCGAGAGCTGAGCCCTGGAGGTGAGCAGCCCTGGAGAGGGAGCAGCGGCACCTGGAGCAGATGTGTTCCCATCCAAGCCAGGGATCAGCTCCATGTGGAACCTGGATGCTGTGCAAACCCCCCTGTCCCCCAGCAAGGAAGTGATGGCCTTGCAAAGGGGATCCAGAGTGGGCTGAGCCCCACCCCGAGCGCTGTGCCAGGTGAAAGCAGGAGAAAAACCCTGTGCTGGGAAAGCAGGGTTAAATCTGCTTTCTCCTTCTCTGGGCAGGGAAGTAGTTGGGCTGGGTTTGAGGGCTGCAAAGCCCCCGAGCAAACAGACTGGTGCTGGTGTAGGGTGGCTCTGCAAAACTGAGACCTTAAAAAAGGGACTGGGGGGAAGTCCTCCTTCTGTGGGAGTTTGTCACCTTTGGGGTGACTTCACTGCCAGAAGGGCCACCTTGACCCAGGCATTGGAAAAAGAGCTCACTCAGGGATTGCTAAAGGCAGCAGGAGCAAGGGCAGGTGAGGTCTGTGCTGTCACTCGAAGCCCAGGCAGTTGGAGAGGGGAAAGGTCCCTCTCCTTCCTGCTTGGATCAAAACCCTTCACCTGATGGTGTTTCTGCTGGTGACAGCTCAAAACAGCAGGTACTTGGCCAAAGAAACTTCCATTGTTATTACCAAATATTTATTAAAAGTAACTGGGCTTAGTCACGGGCTCAGGCTGCGTTTGCAGAGCGGGTTCGTCCGGCCGGGGCTCTGTCAGTAAATAGAGGTGAGATGTGTCCCCTCAGGGCTTTGTGCTCTGACATCACACCCACAGTGCAGACACAGAGGCATCGGGCTCAGGGCAGAGCGGGGAGGAGGAAACGGGCTTTGTAGGGGGGAGAATTCCAGCTCCGAGTGGAGCAGGTCACGGACACACCTCCCAGCGTGGCAGCAGCTCTGCCCTGTGCCCCCCAAAAACCCCAAAGTGGGGGCTGTGCCCCCCCTCTGGAGTCCTGCCAGAGTGGCACAGATGGGGGGAAGATGCATTTTGGGGTGTGAGGGGGGCCCCGAGCAAAGGGAGCCCAATGGGACCTCCCTGGTGCCACCTTGGAGAGGGTCACCCAGGCAGGGACAGCCCCGGGTGGTGTCCCCGGGCACTGTGCTGCCTCCAGCCAGGTGGTGTCACCCTCCCCTCGTGTCTGGGGCTCTGCAAAGCCTCTGACCAGCACAGCTCTGGGCTCAGAACCCCCCCAGCTCAGCCCCACCCCAGCCATGAGTCCCGGGGACGGTGCTGTCCCTGTCCTGTGGCTTGGCTGGATGTGCTCAGGGACATTTGGGGCTGGGGGGCCTGGGCTGCCCTGCAGCCATGCCAAGGGTGTCCCACCAAGCAAGGGCTGACTCCCCTACAGCCCTGAGCCCTTCCAGCATCATTCCAGTTCCAAAGGGGCTCCTGGTGTGCTCCCCAGGGCCCGATTTCCGACGGGTCTCTTCCACATGGATCCAGAGCTGGTTCCTTCTAGGAGTTAATCGAGGTTTCCATTAGGGAAAATTAATGGCCACCGAGAGTCTGGAGTCATCACATGGCTCCCACTGCTGCATCCTTAGTGGGGAAAAGAAATCACTGGCTGTCAGAGGAGCTGGCAGAGCTGGAATGCTGCATTTGGGCTGGCAGGGGACCAGTGTGGCCGGTGGCAGGGGGGGCTGCCACGGGACCCCACAGCCAGGGAGAGGCCCTGGATCCTGGGATCAGCAGGGAAAGATCCCACACTCCACCACAGGACAAACTGGGGGCGAAAAGGAGTTCACCTCTCTGTTTTATTGGAATTAATTTTTTCCCCTTGGCACGTTTCAGCCAAAATCTCTCTGGGATTTTGAGCCTGTGCCAGAGCAGCTGCGCCTTTTTTATTTCTCTCGCACTTCTTTCTTTTTTTTTTTTTTCCCCCAATCATTTTGCTGAGTCTGTGTGAAAATGCCCCAGAAAGCAGTAAAAGTTGTCAAGACACTCCCAGCGCTGGCTCACATGGAACAGCATCTCCAAAGACAGAGGACCCTTCCTGAAACATTGGCCCCAAGAGCCTCAGGGTCCTGCCAAGGGTCCTCTGCGTGTCCCCCCAAGCTCGGGGGATGGTTGGACTGGATGATCTTGAAGGTCTCTTCCAACCTGGATGGTTCCACGATGCCATGAGTCCATGGCATTTCTGTTCCCCTCTGTTCCCAGCTGTCACCAGGTGGCCCCGCTCCATCCCGGTCCCTCAGCGAGAGGCAGAGTTTGGAGCAATGGGGGTTTACGGATCCTCGTCCTCCCTTTGGAGGGAAGGAACAACTTTGCACAGGGTCAGGCTCTTGGGACAGGGGGGACGGGTGAGGCTAGAGCCCAGGGCACCCAAGGAGGGGAACAGATCCTGTCTCAGCACCCCAAATGCCACAGCCCAGAGTGCACAGAGAACAGGGACCCCCTGCCCAACCTGGCCCCTGCCTCCTGGCGTGAGGTCCCTCTGGGTTAATGCTCATATTGAAGCCAATTTGAATGACTTGGAGAGTGTGACCAAGGGCCTTTGGGCTTCTCCAGTGTGGGGTTGTGGCCTCAGCCCTGAGGCCTTTCCTCCCCATCTTTGTCCTGCTCTCTTGTTCAAGCCCAAAGTGTTGCTAAAGGGGCATCAGAGCTGATAGGAGGGGGCAGCAGCGGGGCAGCACCCGGAGCAGGGCTGAGCCAAAACCCCCATCACAGGCTTTAATCACAGCCTGCCTTTTCCCTCATCCTGATCAAATCACTCATCCATGCCTTGATTTCCCAATGAAGTAAAGTGATGGTACAAAGTGAGACAGAAATAACCTGGTTTTCTGGTGAGATATTTGGGGAGGGGACGAGGACAAGGTGGTCCTGTCCAGCCTGGGCTGCCCCAGCTCCCCCTGTGCATTGTCAGTGCTCTGCTCCCCCCAAATCCACCCCAACCCTGGCCACCAGGCAGGGAAGCATCTTCCATCAGGCCAAATCAGATCAGCACTTGGCTCCCAGCGACGGGATCCAGGCAATTCCCCCCATCCCTGGATTAATAACAGGGCAGGCCCGTGGAGCGAGGTGGGGGGGGAGGACCTGCTTAATTGACTCCATGCTTTTGATACAGCAGCTTAATGACTGTGTTCAAATTAGCCAGAATCACCTCTTCATCCCGGGGAATTGAAATGAGAGGTGGATTTCTCCAGCACACCCTCCCCCCACACCGGCCTCTGGAAAATACGTCTCCAAATAAATCCATCGCATGTTTCACACTTGGATTTTTCATCTTTCATTAAGCAGATAAGTTGATATTGTTTAAAACAGCAATGAAATACCTTCACAGCCCTGCAAATCTCCTGGTTTTAACTGCAGATCCAGGGCTGAGGATGGGGATGAACCTCAAAGGGGAAAAGCCCGGGGTGCTTGTGCCTGCAATGAGATTATAAATCCACATCCCGGAGCAAACGAGCAGCAGGAGGCACCAGGAACCTCCAGGAGCAGAAGAGCTGGGCTGCAGCAGAGGATGGGAGTTGAGAGTGGAACCCCTAAGCTGGAAGAGCTTCACATTTCTCCTGACAACATTCTGCATGAATGGAGCTGATTCCGAGGAGAACATCTCCTAGGAGAGCCGACCAACGGGTTCAGGGCTGTGCCTTGCTCCTTCCCCCTGAGCCTCCCCTCAGTTTTCCATGAACTGGAGGAGATGCTGCCAGAAGCCGCTTGAAAACCGCTGTGAGATGCAGCAAATGTCACCGAAGGGCTCGGGTGGTTCTGTCACACAGCACATCAAGGACACAGGACACTCCACGCCAGCAGCCCAGGGACCAGCAAGACTGAGGAGCAGGCAGGGACAAGCAGAGAGGAGCAACAATTCCACCCTGGAAAGAAATCAGCCCTAAGGAGGGAATTGGCTCCTCTCATCCTCAAAGCCTAAATTCACCAAACCAGGAAGAGAGCTCCAGGGAGGAATGGGCCATGGTGAGTGCTGTCTCCAGGTGGGCTGTGGGTGCTGGTGGGGGGCTCCAGGAGCCATGGCTGGGCTGGGGGCTGTGGTTGTTCCTGGGGGCTGTTTGTGCCCCAAATGCCCCAGTTTCCCAGTTGGAGGGGGGGAAATAGCTGTGTTGGTCCATAAGCACCTCCACAGGGAGGGCAGCGAGGGGAGCTCGGGCTGAGGTGGCACCTGGACCCTGTCCCAGGGGGCACGGGGTGGGGGATGGAAAGGGGCTGCCATGGGGCTGGGGCAGAGTGGGTGTCCAGGGG
>VXAY01000997.1:79228-103897 GCA_013399855.1 Oxyruncus cristatus
GGGCCGCCGCTCGCAGCCCCTTTCCCTGCCAAAGCCGAGCGGGTCTGAGCATCGCCAGGCGTCGGGAAGGGTTTTCCCCATCTCCTCTGGCTCCTGTTTCCCCCCCGGGTGCTGCAGGTCCTCCTCGCCACCCCAGGGCCCTGCCTGCCCCTTCCCTCGGCATCTCGGATTTTAGGGCTAGGCGGGTTCTCCTGTCAGAAATCCCAGGGCTGGTTTAACCGCGGGTGTTACCGGGCTGTGTTTCTCGGGGAAATGGAGCAGGCAGCAAGCGCAGCATCCCTGGCTCCTATTGCCGTGCCGGAATAGCAGCCTTGCCTCTTCCCACTCCACATCCAGAGTACTTTTGTGCCAGTTCCTTAATCCACTTGCAAAGCGGATTTGAGCTAAAACCTGACAAAAGGTGCTCTAATTCCTGTGGCGTTCGCACAGGCAGCGACTGCAGGGGAGCAGCTGCTCCTCAGGTTCGTGCCCAGCCTTACCCTGAGATGAGGGTTTTGGGAAGGAGAAAAGAGCAACCAGGAGGGAAAGACGATGAGATGAGCAGGCAGAGTGGATGTAAAATAGCTGGAGAGTGGATCAGTGCTGGGATCTGCAGCCTGGCAGCACCCAGAGCACAAACCCCTTCAGAGGGAAGAGCATTGGAGCCGGAGCGGGTGGACCCTGGGAAGTGGCTGGGATTGGAGATGCTTGGTGGCCTGAGGAAGAGCAGCCTGGGCCTCTCAGAGCTCCCAGTTGCTGCTTAGTTTCGTGGCTGGTCTCGAATTCCAGCGTGGTGCTGCTCTCACCCCGTGGGACAGAGAAGTCCTGCCTCGAGCAGAGCACCCCAAAACCCAGGTCCAGCTCCATGGGGTGACACCATGGGAAAAGCTTCATGCAGAGAGGGAAAGTTCCTTACAAACCTCTGGATCAAACCCCAGGAATTCAAGCCGAAAAGCCCTACAAGAGCAGAGTTGCCCAGCGGCTCCCAGAACAGCAGCTCAATGTGACACAATCATGTGTGTCTTTAGAGCCGGGGTCAGACTCTGTTGCTGACCTTAAAAATGCAGGTGGTGAACCCTGTGACAACCCTTTGGTAAAGGGGGGGGACCTTGGGGCTTTGCATCCCAAACCTCTGCCCTTTGCTGCTGCTTCCTCGCCCCTTGCGCTGCAGGATGGAGACAGGCGGGAGAAGGTCCCGGCGCCCGGGGGACATGGCAGGAAACGTGGGGCATGTCTTTCAAACGGGAAAATAATTCCAAATGAGTTGGGGAGCAGCCAGTTTGGCAGCCTGGGATTGATCTGCTTTAATCTGAGCTGATGTATTTATCATTGGCAGTTCTGTGGCTGAGGTGGAGGGGAGGGAGCGGAGCTGCTGCCTCTTGCTGCTGGAGGACTGGCAGTGCCGGGTGAGTTGTGGCCAGAGCAGCTTTGAGAGGGGATTTCTGGTCCCCCCAAGATTTCTCGTGGGTTTCAGAGCTTGCAAAAATCCCACTTGGATGTCTAGGGCCTTTCTCAAAGCCCTTGGTTTGAGAGCTGAGCTTGGGGGGGAAGATGCTCTCAAACATGGCAATGCCCAGCCTGTAAAGCAGCCAGAGAAGCATCCCAAGAGCAGGGAGCAAACCTGTTCCCTCCAGTGCAGGGAAGCAGTAGGAAAAGCAGCTTCAGGACAGAGTTGGCTTTAAAATCAGTACCTTTTGCTTTTATGTTGGGAGGAGGGAGCAGGAATACCAGAGAAACAGGGTGGTTGTTTCATGTTTCACCCTCCTTGGTGCTGGTGCCTGGGATGGGACGTGGCTGTGCCAGGGACTCGCTGTGGTGGCAGAGCCAGGGCACATCCTGCCCCATCTCCCACTGCTGCCAGGCTCAGCCTTTCCCAGGGGATGATCCCTGGCTGAAGATAGCAGGGCCAGGGGCTTTTTTCCTATTTTATAGTGTTTAGAGCTTGGGAATGTCTGCTTTTATTAGCTGTGCTAATCCTGCAGCACCAGATAACTCATCCCTCCCTCCAAGGCCCAAACCTAATCACTGCACTTCCCTGCAGCGGCAGCACAGCCCCCAATTCAACACCGCACTCAAAGCCCGATGGCACAGACGGACAAGGTACCGCCTTTCAAGCCTTTAAATCCGTGTTTAAATGAATTTAAAGTCTTTAAATTCTTTAAAAATGTTTCAAGTCTTTTCAATTCATTGATTTTTTTTTGATTTTTTTTTTCATATATATATATATATTTTTTCCCCCCCAGCTTCTGGTTGTCAGCTCGCTCCCGATTCCCACCGGGAGCAGGTGGCCCCTCTTCGCTCGGCAGCGCGGGGAAGCGGAGCTGCCATAAGGCAGAAGGAGTTGGGCTGCTCCGTGAGACAGGAGCAGTGTGGCTGCTGCGTTCCCATCCCCGGGACGGGAGCGAGCTGTTGCCGTAGCCCTGGAAATACCGTCGGGAATGTGGAGCACGTGGCCGGGAGCGTTTCGCGTGGGCAGCGGTAATTCCCGCGCCGCCGGCTCGCTGCGCCGTGGGCAGCCCAGGTGGGATGCCTGTCACCAGCAACATCTCCCCAAGTCCCAAATCCCACATTTCGGAGTGAAGGGAAGCAGGAGCCAAGTGAGGCCATGCCTGAGCTTGTCCCCACACACGCAGACTCACCACGAGGCTGCAAATCCCCTCATCGTGCATCCCATGCCTCGGTTTCCCTGTCTGTACCCGCCTTAGTCTGGAGGCCTGGCTTAGTCTGGAGGCCTGGCTTTGTGGGTTGAGACACTCTCTCAGACAGTCCAGCTCCTGCTGCCTGTGAGTGTCTGTGGCTGCAAAGCCAAGATGGAATTGTCTCAGCAGGGTGGAAGGAGCATCACGGATCGTCTCCTTGGTCTGTGGGCAGAAGCTGCAGCAGAGAGGGGCAGAAGGTCCCAAAGGGCCACTCTGGGAGTCCTGGGAAAGCGCCAAAATGAACAGGGGAGGGCAGGAATGTTCAGAGCAGAGATTTGAGAAGAGATGGTGGAATAAAACCCGTGAGAGTGCTTGGAAATGCTGCGAGAGCTGCGCTGGCTCCGGCCGTGGGAGGGAGAGGGATTGGGCTCAGGAGTTATCCATGGACTTCTCCGGGAGGCTGTTTGGGAAGTTTTTGTAGGGTTTACCTTGAAGCAGGTCCTTCCACGAGGTTTGGCTCAGGGGATGTGGGAGCACAGCCTTGCTCAGCCACTGGCAATGGCCTGTGCTGGTTTCTGCTCTGGATCCCTTTGCCTGAGCTCGTGTGCTTGGGGCTTGTAGCTGGAACCCAGGGGTGCTCCAGGTCTGCAGGGTGGGCAGGACGTTGGGCCAGGACTGGTGTGGGTGGCAAGGCAGGGAAGTGGCACTTGTCAGAGTAGAGAGCCCCAAGCAGGGGCTGCCTTTCCCTCTTCTTCATAGAAAACAGGACAGGAGCACATTCAGCCCAGCGTGGTCAAATAGCTGGGACTTGGGTGGATAATTTGGGCAGACTGCGAGGAGCAGCTTCCCTGGAGATGAGTTGGAAAGCAAAGCCAGCCACGAAGGGTCTGGGCTGCGGTCCCCAGGCTGTCACAGTGCCTTGGCATCCGCACAGGCACCCCATGGCCAGGCTGGGGGCAGCATCCATCCATCTCACCGAGCAGCAAAGCCACCCCAGCACGTGCCCTCCTCCTTCCCGCACCTTCTGGCTCAGCCCAGCTCTTCCCTGCCTTCCCTGCCACCTTCCCCCTGCATTTTTCATGCCACCACCATGAGCTTGGCTGCACTTTGCAGCCCTATCCATCATGTGGGGTTGTTTTTTAGAGCTGTCCCAGCTCTCACTGGCTCGGACCTCATTCAGCTCCTGATGTGCCAACCAAAATAGCAGCAGCCACAGACTGGAGTGGAGAGGAACAAGTGTCACTGACAATTAAAGTGACACAGCCCAGCATCATCAAGGTCTCTGAGGGTTTGTGCTTTATTAAGCAACAGTGAGTTCATGGGAAAGGACTTTCACTCAGAGCACTACAAGGAAAGAGAACCAGGGACTATATTTAGGCTCAGCCTGTGATGGGGGGACAGGGCCAGGCACTGCTGGAGGGGAGCTGGGCATCCTCAGCTCCCTGGCCCTGCAGAGCCTGGGGAGGAGTCGAGTGGGATACAGGGACCAGCAGGTGGGTACAGGTCAGTTTTGGGATCACAGAGTCCCACAATGGTTTGGGTTGGAAGCGACCTTAAAGCCCATCCAGTGCCAGCCCCTGCCACGGGCAGGGACACCTTCCACTAGCCCAGATTGCTCCAACCTGGCCTTGGACACTCCCAGGGATGGGGCAGCCACAGCTTCTCTGGGAAAGCTGTGCCAGGGCCTCCCCACCCTGCCAGGGAAGGTGCTGCAGAGGGACGACCCACAGCTGGAGAGCTGGAGGGTTCCCCCTCCCTGTGCAATGACCTCTTGCACACCCAGATCCAAGTGTGTGCGTGGAGTGGCTGGGAAGGCCCCTCTGAGCAGGATTCACGCTGTCTGGAACTTGTGGGGCATCATCCCGAGGCCAGGTTAGGACAGAGGGGGCTCCATGACCCTGCCCGAGGCTGTGTGGTCCCTCACGTGGTTCCCTCTGCCTAAAATGTGCTTTGGTGATGATGTGGGTTATTTAACAGATCAATGCTTTCTCTCTTTGCCTCAGGGTCTGCCTCTTCCCACCGCCCCCTCCTATTAAAAATTCATTGTTTCTCCAAGATACTGTTGCTAGAGGGAGATGGGGAGAAATAAAGGAGGTTCTTGGAAAGGAGGAGAGAAAATATTTAATGGGAAGGGAATAGAGGAAAAATTGAAACCAAATATTGTCCCTCTCCCCCTTTTTTGCTGCCCTGGGTGCATCTGAGCACCTGCCAGGTCGCAGGGGCCCCAGTGTTCCCCAGAGGCTCAGGCAGGGTTGTGGGGGACCTGGGATGAGCCTGGGGGATGGGGATGCTCCTGTTCCTGCCTGGGGCTGAGGGACCCACAGGCTTCAGGGCTGGGAGCGTGGGGACGTGGTGGCTGTTTCACACAGCAGGCACAGGAGGGAAGAAGCAGCGATAACGTGGGCCTGGAGCGGGGCAGGGGATGCACCTGAGCTCCAGGGTCTGCCAGCCTTGGCATCTCCAGGAAAGCCTCCCCAAAACCTCTCTCACTCAGTTTTGGCCGCTGTTTCAGTCCAGGTGGATGAGAGGGTTCATTTGTAGGCTGGAAGAATTGGGGTGGCCTTGATGGGCTGCACATGGTGGGACCAGCTCGTCTGACCCCGTGGCACCAGGAGCCTGGGCTGGGGCACAGAGGGGTCAGGCTGAGCTGCCCCTGGGCATGGCCCGTGGATGGACTGAGCAGGATTCAGGCAGGCTTGGGGAGGCCCTTCCCATCTTCAAAAGGCCTCCTGAGCCCGATCCCTGTGGTGCTCCTCACGGGCCAGGAGCAGCAGAGGTTTGCAGAGCAGAGCAGGGGAACCCGAGTGGCTCTGGCTGAGCATCCAAACTCCATCAGCCACATCTCCTGGGGGTGACACCTCACATTAGTGAGGGGGTTTGATTCCCCTCAGGGGCAGTGGGAGGTGTTGAGCTCAGTGCTGTGCCCTGGCTGCTGAGGAGCAAACCACGAGGGTGGTTGGTGCTTCTGACCTCTTTTTGCAGAGGGTCACCCAGTGTGACCTTCCCGGTGCTTGGGACAGCTGGACACCAACCCTTCGATATCGACGGAATGAGCTATTTTTGTGGTTTTCCATTTAAATTGGAAGGAAAGTCCATCTGGTTCCCTTTGTACTGCCAGGGAGAAAAGGCTGTTCTCGGGTCAGCTTTCCATGGGGCACCTCCTCGCTGGAGACCCAGGGGAGGCTGTGTGGCCAGGACCTCTGGCTGGTGCTGGGATGGAGCAGGGGTCGCATAATTAGACACTAATTAGGGGTGGAAAACGAGCAGGACCCTGCAACTGCAAAGGGAAGGTGGAGTGACATAAATGAGATCGAAATTGTGACCTTTTTCAGGAAGCAGGAATATTAACTACGTGTGACTGATGGCGGGGGGGAATAATCCATCCTCAGTCCTCGTGCCCGGGGCCAACGTCGGAGCTGGAACCTCTGGTCTGCTCCCGAGGAATCACTGGACATCCCTGCCAGCCATGGCCAGTGTGTCATCCCAGGAGTGACTGTGGAGGGTGGACCTTTCCCATCACCACTCCACGGAGCAGTTTCCTCTCTTACCTTCAGGGCGAGTTTTTTGCATCAAGCACCAGCATCGTGGCAAAGCAATTCCAGGCAAATCCCGCTGGGATTTGGCACCGCTGCCTCTTCCCCTGCCTTGCCCAGCCCTGCACCAACATCTGGCAACCTCTGGAAAGCCAGGCCCCGGTTGTTGGCTGTTGCAGTGACAAATGGGTTTGTGATCTGATGGGTCGGGCTCATCCATCACCACACACCTCCCACCAAGGCTGCCAGGGGTTTTTTTCATGCCCTAAGGTTCCCTCTGGGTCAGGCTGTTGCTGCCCTGTGAGTTTTGGATCATCCCAGGCAGAGCCATCCCTGTCAGGGATCACTCCATGCTGGACTGGGATCCTGTCCATGCCGCCTCCATCATGTGCCACTGGAGCCTGGTGCAGCTGCCTCCATCCCAGTGACTTCCCACCTTCCCAAGGCTCTTCAGAAACAGGTCTTTTCCCCTTGGTTTCATTTTTTCACAGCTCTTGTTATTATCTTATATCTTATTTCTCTCTCCATTTCTCTCCCTGAGGTCGTTTCTGGCTGTGCCCCCCCAGAAGCTGGGAGATGCCCTCTCCCTGCTGTGCTTCTGTGAGCAGGTGGAGCTGAAATTTTCCTCCTTCCCTGTCGGTTTTCCATGTTTTGCTCTTTTGGGGGCCTGTCACTGGGGGAGGGTTTCACCGAGGATTTCAGATGAGCAGCCCCTGACACCTCCTTGGTGATAACGTGTCACTTTTATTGCTCATATTCCAGTAACTAAAGGTCAAATGGAAGCTTGGCTGGCTGGGAAGTCTGACATTAATTACACTAATGAGCAAAACTCTCTGGCTTTACTGCTCCCTGCTCCTGGATGCCAGGGCACTGCAGTGCTGGCTGGATCCTGGGCACCATCAGGGGTGTTGAGGGACTCCTGGAATGTCCTGAGTTGGAAGAGACCCCCAAGGATCATCCAGTCCAACTCCTGGCCCTGCCCAGCACAGCCCAACAATCCCCCCTATCCCTCAGAGCGTTGTCCAAACGCTCCTGGAGCTCTGGCAGCCTTGGGGCCGTGCCCACTGCCCTGGGGAGCCTGGTCAGTGCCAACCACCCTCTGGGGGAAGAACCTTTCCCTGAGATCCATCCCAGCCCCCCTGGCACAGCTCCAGCCCTTCCCTGGCTCCTGTCCCTGGTCCCAGGACACACTGGTGACTCATATCTGACTTGCCCCCCACCAGGACCCCCAGGTCCCTTCCTGCAGCTCTCTGGGATGAGCCCTGGATGTGCTGCCTTGCGCGGAGCAGTCGGTGTGCTCATCCCAAGGGATGCTCCTGCCTTGGAAGAGCTTGGCTCAGGCATCCTGGCCTGGTCCTCTGGAGGTACAAGTGTCTCTGCTGATTTCCAGCACACCTGCCTCTGTTTGGCTCTTGGCTTTGCTGCTGAATTTCTTCTTTGAGAGTCTCCCATGCACAGAACTGTCCCTGGGAACTTGCCCTCTCCTCCACGGTGGTCCCAGGTGGTACCCGGGGGGAGGGCACTCATCCCCTGGCTCCTCCACCGAGCAGCCTAGGGAAGAGTTTGAATACAGGTTTTAAGAATATATCCCTTAAAATACAAGGCACAGGGGCCAGACAGTGGCAACTGCTCCGGTGGCACAAACGTGGGCAGAGCCAGGGAGCTGTGCTGGTGTGGGGGGTGGGACTGGAGGAGGTTTGAGCCACTTCACCCACGTGCTGGTGGGTCCCCTTTCACAGGGATTAAAGTGTATTTGCAGACAAAAACCCCGGAGGTAACCTGAAACAGAGGTTGCTAAGTGACACGGGAGCTGCCAAAAACAAATGCCAAGACCATCAGCTGAGCCCCTGATTGTTCCTGGGGCTGGGAATGACGGGGTCACGTAACGAGCCAAGCCCAGGTGGTCTCTAAAGTGAGCTTAAATTCCAGCATTCCCAATGCTCAGACAGGTCTGGAAGCAAAGCATCTCCACGCCTGGCTGCCTGCAGGGAGAGCAGGAGAGGCCGAGCAGTGCTGGAGCTGGGCACATTTGGCTTTACAGCAATTTGCTCTCAGCAGGTTTGCAGTAAACACATGGGTAGGACCAGCTTGCTGGAATTTGGTTGAAGTTTTGCTTTACCCATCCCCAGAGCTGGAGCGTGGCCATCAGGAGCAGCAGCTGAGCTGCTCTGCTGGGACTGTGTTTAACCCCTGGGTGGTGACAGCCCTGAGCATCTCCCGTGGTGCCTCCTCCATCCCTCTTGGAACAGCGGAGCGGGTGAGGTCCCACACGTGGCACTGCTGTGGGAAACAAACCCACTCCCTTCCCAGTTATCACACTGCTCAGGCCTGGGAGCAGCCCCACAGCAGCTGCCAGTGCCAGGTATGCCCAGTGCATCCTCTGTGGAGCTGGGATCCCTCTGGATCCCCTCTAGGCAAACACAGTGTTTAGTACACACAGGATGCCAGTCCCACTCTGCAGTTGGTGGTGGTGCCACAAACCTGCCCCCACAGGTGCTGAGGGCAGGCCGGGCTGTTTCTGGGTCGTTTCCCCACAGCAGGGCTTGGTTTGGGTCGCTCGTGCTGTTTGAGGTATTGGGTGTGAGTTACTCCCACCCGTGTGTGCCTCAGCCCCCTGTGCTGAGGGGAGGTGATCCTGCCCGTGCTCCTGGGCTTTTCCCATCCTTCTGCCAGCCCTGGAGAACTCCCTGTCCCTGTTGTCCCAGTCCTGCCTCCTGCCATGGCCTCCAGCCTGGAGAGGTTGGTGCATCCCCTGGTTCCACCTGCAGACTCCAGCACGTCCTTGGCAGGAGATTTTGGTTGTTAATGGGGGGGTTAGTGCTGCTCCTTTGGTGGGTGAATCCCTGCTGGAGTTCTGTGCATCCCACGTGGAGAGTGTGTTTGCACCCCTGCCCCTGCCTGCGGAGCAGGGCTCAGAGTGTCACGGTGACACTGGGACCTTCTGGGAGCTGGAAATGGGTGTTTGGCCTCCCCAGGGAGGAGTCTGGGTCACTCAGGCAGTGTGGACAAGAGGAAGGTTTTCTGGAGCAGGGAATGAGCGGGGATTGTTGAAGTCCTGATACCTCACACCCCCAGGGGCTGTGCAGGACCCCCGGCTTGGGGGTGGCAGGGAAGTGGAACCCTCCACGTGATATCTGCTCAGCTGAGACTGAGCTGGTGGGTGTTGGAGGGATCCCTCTGACTTTGGCTTTGGGGTAGTGATGCTTTCCTGGAGGAATTTTAGCTTTTCCAGAGTGCTGTGTGCTGTCAGTTCTCCAGGAACCCCAAAACTGAGGTTTCCCCCATCCGTGGGTGGTGCTGGAGCTCTCAGGAGCACACGGGGATGGGAAGCACCTATCCTTCTGGGACCAGCTCACGGCTCCAGGGATGTCCCTAAGGGGGTGTGAGCCCTGTGCCCCCAGGTCTGGCTGCCCTGCAGAGCTGGCTCCTCATTCCTCCACCATTCCCAGCAAATCCCTGCCTTGGAAAGCTCCTTTGGCTCGGGCTCCAAAGCCTCTCTCAGCAGGAATTATCTTCCCTGGCTGCTGCTGCTGCCCCTGGGGCAGAGACAGAGCAGGGGCAGAGACAAGTGGGGACCTGGAGTTGGGTCTTGAGGGGACAGAGGAGCTGCTGAGCCGGAGCAGCAGCGCCTGTGTGTGGGTGAGGCTGAGTCTGGGATATCTGTGGGTTGTTAACTGGGAGGAGCTGGATTTCCCTCCAGAAGCAGCTCCTTAAATTCCCTCTTTCTTTGTTACAGGCAAGTTAAGCTTGATCCACAGAGCTCTAAATGCTGTAGTAAAACTGTAGCAGACCATTTCCCCATAGGGTGGTGTTCAGCATCTGCTGCAGAAGAGTTGGGAGCATCTCTCCACCCCACAAAGTGCCCAGGGGGTGGACACGGGAGGGGGAGTCTGGCCAGTGGCACTTCTGCTTCCAAATTTGGGTTGAATCCCCCCAAATGAGAGGGCTCCTGAGGAGCTAGTGGGTGCCATCTCCTCCTGAAATCCCCACACGTGATTCCCAAAGAGCATGTCCTCTTCCTTCCCTCACTCCATCCAGAGCTGTCCGTGGCAGTGCTGGGCTCAGACTCTCTCCTGGTTCCAGGAGGATCCTTCAGGGTACAAAGTGATGTATAATTTTATATTTATTCATTTATATATTAAAAAAAACCCAGGCAAGCTGCAATGATCAGTCACCCATCAGGCTGGAGCAGCGCTAAGGAGGCTTCCCCTCTTTGGGAGGTGTCCGTGTGCCACACCCTTGGGCTTTGAGGGGATTTATTTGGGATTTCTCTGCTGGACGCTGGGGAAAGGTGATTCACAGTCATGTCCTTGTGCTGTTCTGTCCAGAGGAGCCAAGGCTGGACCCTTTGCCATGTAACCCCCCCCGGTCTCCGCAGATGTCTCAGCAGACCCCGATGTCAGCGCGGCCCCGGACCTGCAGAACGGTGAGCGCTGGGGGGGCTGGGGGGATCAGCATCACCCCTACCCTTACACCCCCCGGGGCTGGGACACTTGAAATCCAGCTCATTTCTAGCTCCTGGCCATCCCTGCCCGGTGGCATTACCCCCTCCTTGTCCCCGCTGTCCTTTGCAGGGGGAGCACTGGGCGCCACCGAGCCAGAGGTTCGTCCCATGCAAAAAACTCCAGCCTGGTGCCACGGCCCCAAAATGAGCAAGAAATAACTCAAGTGGGGCTGTGCTGTGAAGCTCAGGGGGGTTGAGCTCTGGTACTTGCCCTGAGGTTGGTGGTAGGCAGCAGTGGGGTCCCCAGCCTTGGCCGTGTCAGGGCTGCATGTGCAGCATCAGTTTGAGGAGCAGTGGTTGGGGATTTGAGGGGGTTTCAGGGGATTTGGGAGCCCACCACCTCCACACCGGGGCTCTGGAGGCTTTGCCCTGGCTCTGCTGTCAAGGTGCTGGACAGGGAGTTCAACCATGCAGCCCTGCCATCCCCCTCCCCTCCCACCACGGAGAATTCTGACTTTTTGGGAGCCTCCTGGGGCTGCACATGGGAAAGGAGCTGCTCTCCTGGTCCCACAGCCCCCGCTGATCCCCCGGAGCTGTGGAGCTGGGGACTGACGCCAGCGTGTCTCGCTCCAAATGTCACCACTCGCTGCTTTCTGCAGCCTGGGGGAGTTGTGGGGGAGGCACAGCTGGACCCCCCCGGGGCTCCACTGCTCCCCCCCCCGAAATCTGAGCAGCGAGGCCAGGAGGGATCCGTGCTCTGCAGGGCTCAGGGAAGGCTGGGATGACTCCCCCGTCCCCCTCCCGTCTCGGGGGTTATTCCAGGGGGATTTGCACAGGCAGGACGGGGATGGATTGGGATGTCAGGCGTTATCTCGCCCTGTAATGGCATTTTGCTTTCGCTGCTTCCATGATCATAATTGGGATGGCAATAAAATTTCCAATGCAGCAGCTGGAGACAGGGCTTAAAAACTGCAGCCAGCCCAGCACTGATGCTGAGCAGAGCTGGGAGGTGGAGGGAGGGCTGTCACTCCACGCTCCTCTTGCCTGGAATTCCCACTCCAAGCAGAGTTCGGGGCTCCTGCTCTGCCCCCCCTGGCTCCCCAGAGCTTTGCCTGGTTTTCCTGTGGAGAGCTCCGAGCTGGTTTTCCCGTGGAGAGCTGAGCAGTCCTGCCAGGACCGGGTTGTTTTCCACCCACAGCTGCCTCTCCCTGCTGTCCTCGGAGCAGGCAGCTGCCTGTCAGTCTGGCCTGTCAGTCTGTCCATCTGCCCACAAGTCCAGTCGAATTAAAGCCTCGGGGATGATGGATCACCCTCGTGAGGCGTGGAGGCACCCGGGGACTCCAGGCTCCCTCTTCAGAGGAAAGCTGGGCTCCCTGGCATGCCAGGCACCCCTGCCATGGGTGATGGCACCCCATGGGGCTGAGCCCTCAGGAACAGGGTCCTTCCAGAGGGCCAAACCTGGAAAGGGCTGTTGTTTTATCCGTGGGCCTCAGAGAGGCTCAGAGCAGCGCCTGGTACACGGTGGGTGCCACCGTGGTTCAGGTAAGGGACTGGGAGGAGATTCTGCCACCAAAGGTCCAGCCCTGGCAGCAAGTGGCAGCGCCCATGGCATGATGTATGTGCCAGCCCCACGAGGGGCTCACGCTGAGCTCAGTGAAGGGCCTGAGCTAACGAGGGCCGGCACGGCCGGCCGGGCACACAGACGAGGTCGTTCGCTGGGGCAAAGCCCGTGGGAGGCAGCTGGCACTCCCAGTGCCATGAAGTCATCATCCAGCAGCATGGGAGGGCTCTGCTGGGCAGACTGGGCAGGGCTGGGCCGGGGCTGGGCTGGGGGTGGCTGCACGTGTGCCATTCCGAGCGCTTCGCACGCCCCCGAGCAGCGTCATCCATCAGCCTCCTGAAAGGTGGCTAATTACAGCGTATGCTTTGCTGTTCCCACTATTAATCATCCTGCTCCAGCACTTCATTTATTCTGGAGCTTCCTGGCTGGGAGCAGCAAAGGCACAGGGTCCCTCCGTGAGATGAGGTGGCACCTTCTCCCCGCTGCTCAAGAGCCCCTCTGAGTGATGTGTCACCCCCAAGCATTTCGGGACACTGTGGGGTGTCCCCAGCACAGCCTGTGCTCTGCCTGGGGATGTCCTGGTTGGCCAGGCTCTGACATGTTCCCTCCATCCCTTTCCAATCATTCCATCCACGTTGGATTCAGTGCTCTCCTGCCCCCAGGTTTTGCTCCCGGGGTGCTGCTCCCAGGCTGTGTTTTGGTGAGTGATGAGCTGGTTAAACAGGAGGCAGGAGGGGGAGGCAGCTGCAGGGGAAGGAGCAAATTCCCCTCTTTCATTTAATGGTCTTTATTTGTGTCTCTGTGGGGGCAGCAGCCCTTGGCAGGAGCGTGGCCCTGTTTTCCAAGATCCTCTGCTTGTAGCTGGGATGTGCCTGTGCCCGACTGTCCCATCTGTGCTGCCAGGGCTGTGGTGGGCTCATGGTCTGTAAATCTCTCAGCAGCGCTGTGCTGAGGGCTCTAAAACTGAGATGGCAGGAGGACAGTTCCCAGGGGCTCAGGTTCCCCATCCCTACCCATGGGCTGGGAAGAAACCTGAATGTGGGCAAACCTTGGGCTCCAGATAAGTTTGGATGGGCATCTTTTGGCTTGGATGGGGACCTGTTGGCTCAGATGGGGACCTGTTGGCTCAGATGGGGATCTGTTGGCTCAGATGGGGACCTTTAGGCTTAGATGGGGATCTTTAGGCTTGGATGGGGACCCTTAGGCTTGGATGGGGACCCTTACAAAGGGCTGTGTCCTCCCTTTGGTGGGAGAGGAGGANGGGGACCTGTTGGCTCAGATGGGGACCTTTAGGCTTAGATGGGGATCTTTAGGCTTGGATGGGGACCCTTAGGCTTGGATGGGGACCCTTACAAAGGGCTGTGTCCTCCCTTTGGTGGGAGAGGAGGAAGGTGGTTTCACAGTGGGGGCCCCCTGGACTGGGACATCAGCTCGTTGCTGGGTGGGTGCTCAGGGACAAGGACACCCTGGGGGCTGTGGCCAGGAACTGGTGCTGGTGGCAGACTGGGGTGGTCCTGGGGGTACGGGCTGTCAGCCCACATTTGCCTTCCAGACCCTCTTCATCCTGCCCGGGATATTAAAGGGCTTCTGCAAATTCCAAGTTCTCACTGTGCAGAAAGGACTTGGCTGGGAATCCTCACCAAAACAATCCCTGGTGTCCATCTGGGGACCAGTTCCCCTGCAGCATTGCTGATGTGGAGCAAAGGGTTTGGGGCTGCAGTTGAAGAGGGGCAGTCGAGCTCAGCCTTTGCTCCTGTGTGGTCCAGCAGGTGCTGAAGCTGTTGAGCTCCAAGTCAGGTTTAGTCTCAGCCACCATTTCCCAGCAGCAGATCCAGGTCTGAGTGGTGGTTCAGTCCAGCTGCCTGGGTGGAAATAAGTCCAGCACTCACTTGTCCAGCTCCCCCTTCCCTCCTTTTAGAGGAGTTAGTCACCTTGGAAGAGAAATAAAGATGCTTCTGGAATATTAAAGACCTCCCCAAAGCCCCTGCTGCTGATGAGTGGCTCCTGCACCCCGTGCCTGGTACACGCAGTGACCTTTCAGAAATGTTGTATGTTGTGGTCGTATCTAAATGTCTTCTCTCCTGGGAGCATCTTGTGGAGATAGAGATTCAGACACGATGTCTATCAAGAAGAAAAGCAGATTGTGGCCAATCTGTGGCTGCCTGCACAGTATTGCCTGGGCCACGTGCTCAGGAATCATAAGGTTGTCTCTAAAAATAAGCAGTGGCTTCTTTGGAGTCGTCTCCTTGGTGTCTCAGCTCATTAGGGGATCCTCGTTCCCGGGTTTTCGCGGCGCTTTGCGAGGGCTGGGAGTTTCCACGGGGGAGGGAAGTGGAGAGTGGGGTGTCCTGTGGCCTCGGGGTGGGATCCTGGGGGGGGAAGATGGCTCCATGAAGGCACCAGCCGTGGAGTTTGCGGCCTGGGAAGGTAGATCCTGCCGAGCTGGGAGCTGGCGCAGCCGCTGCTCCGGCCCCGAGACCTGGGGCTGCCGAGCAGGAGGAGCTGCAGGAGCTGCAGCAGCTGCCAGTCACCAAAATAACTCCCTTCTGGAGAAGCTTTTCATGTTCTCAAGCCCTTAAGTCATGCCTGGGGACGCTCTGCAGTGACCCAGCAGAGCCTGTCTCCTGCACACACGGCTCCCTTCACGCTTTCTCTCCCCGTTTTTGCACATTGTCAGGAAAATCTGTTGCTGTTTGAGCAGCCTCGAGAGGGACATGAGGGGGACCATGGTCCCAGCCCCACTGCTGGGCTCTGACATGGCTGTTGGGGACAGTCACTTGGACAATCACCTGGTGCCCTGAGGACCCTCAGGCCAGTCACCAGGTCCTGCAGGGTGGGGGGACCCACCACAGAGACCCTGCTGGATGGGGGACCACAGAGACCCTGCTGGGTGCCCCCCAAGCCCTGAGGTTGCCCCAGTGCCCTCAGCTGTCCCTCCGTTCCCCCAGCTGTGCCCTCCTGCCTGCCCAGCCCGGCTCTGCTGGCACAGGGACTGACCCAGAAAAAACCACACCGAGAGCGGCAGAGCCCGGAGAATTTGTTTCCCAGCCAGCCTCTGATGGGATTTAGGAATAACTCTCTACCGGATAATTCTCCATTAGGTCTGGTGATTGATTTTCTTCCTTCTTACCCCCAGCTCTCTCCTCCTCTCCCCGTTTCAGCTGCATTATTCTCATGCTTGGTTTGCTAATTGCCTGATCACCAGAGCCTGGCGTGGGCACAGCCCTGGCCTGCTTTGACCCTCAGAGTTCCCTGCCTTTTTGTTTATGTCTCAGCTCTGATTTAATCTCCTCCACGCCCCAGAATAAGCTGGGATGTTTCTGCTGCCCAGCACGGAGGGAGGAACCTGCTGGTGTCACCTCAGGAGCCAGGGAAGGTCCTAGGGGTGCACCCGCAGCTCCTCCCCGTCACCTCCATCCTCTCCATCCCCCCCCATCTTTTCTGGGGTTTTTCCAAGCTCAGGGTGGCCACAAACCCACTGGTTTTGCAGACTCGAGGTAAAAATAAATCAAATAAAATAGAATAAACCTGCAGGAGCCACAGGTTTGGTTTTGGGGGTGGCCCAGGTCACCTTTGGTCCTCATTTCAGTGTCTCTGCCATGAGCTGCAGCAGTGGCTGGAAAAGTGTGGTTTGGATCCCTGGCTTCACATTTGGGCATAAAACTGCTCTGTCAGGTCTAAAAAAGACCCAAAAGTCCCCCCAGGGATCCCCATCAGCCCGTGGTGCCACAGGTCAACGTTGGTGGCATCACCACCAAGAGCTGAGCACGGAGCAGACTCCCTGGGGACCCTGTTTTGCTGCCTTCTCAGCCCCCAAACCACATGGGGGGCTTTGTTTTTGCTGGCTGTTGCAAGGTGTCATTGAGGGCTCCAGGTTTCCTGGCAGGGAGGAAGGAGCAGACATCTGGACAGGCTTTGGCACAGGGCTGGAAACTCCTGGTCCAGTCTCCAGGAGCTCTATCCTGGGGCAGCTCTGGCTGCCCTGAGCCCTGGGCCAAGTGTGCAGAGCCTCTGGCACCCACCTCTGGCAGTGCTTGGCATCAGGGGGCCCATCCTCTGCCCCCAACCCCTGCCAGCAGCTCCAGGAGCTTGGAGTCCCAGGCGAGCCATCAAGCCCACTCGGTGCAGCTCTACTCCTATTCCTACTCCTATTCCTACTCCTACTCCTATTCCTACTCCTACTCCTATTCCTAGTCCTATTCCTACTTCTGCTCCTATTCCTACTCCTGCTCCTACTCCTGCTCCTATTCCTACTCCTATTCCTACTCCTATTCCTACTCCTATTCCTATTCCTACTCCTACTCCTATTCCTACTCCTGCTCCTACTCCTATTCCTGGTAATCTGGTAATCCCGATCTCGTCTGGGTCACACCCCGGGAGTGGGGAGCGGAGGGAGCTCGTCCTGAGGGCGGCCCCAGAACTCTTCCCCCCGTGCTGGCGGCTGGAAACGAGCCGGGGAAGCGCCGCGCGGGTTCCCCGGGGATTTCTGGACACTCCGTCCCCCCAAACCCCGCCCCAGCCCCTCCCCGGGGCTGGCAGTGTCTGTGAGGGGGCTGGCACAGCCCAGCCAGCCTTGGCACTGGCTTGCCTGGCTCGGAGCCGGGTGTGGGCTGGGGACGGCAGCCAGGGAGCGAGGGTGGCAGCAGGGACAGGGCTGGCTGCCGGCAGTGTCCGGGGTGTTTCCAGCAGCACTTGGCTGCTGCTGGTGTTTGTAGGAGTCCTTTCCTGCCCCGTGCCAAATTTGGGACATGCTGGCACTGCCATGAGTCGTTGGCACTGGCACCTGTGTGTTAGGGCTGGTATTATCCCCCCATCAGCCTTTTGAGTCCCATCTTGGGGAATTGCTGCCCCATTTGCTCCCTCCCTGCTCGGGGATCTCCATCCTCCCCGGGGTCCCCATGCCTGGAAAGATGCAGCAGCATCCCATAAACTGAGCACAGAACCTGCCCTGGGTGCCTCTGCCTCCCCCCAGCCCATGCAGGGGGTACCCCAGGCCTGGAGCAGCACTGGTGGGATTCTGGAAGGTGAAGGTCCGGGCAGGACCATTTGCATCCTGCTGGGAGGATAAAACCAGACGCTGCTTTGGCTGAGGTGTTTGCATGGAAATGCAGGAGATGTCCAGTCAGGGCAACCTGGAAATGTCAGCCTGGGAGCTGATGGTGCTGAGCACGTGCCACCAAAGCAGGAGCTGTTTGAAGGAGGTGGGAGGGACTGTGCTGTCTCCTTTGCTCTGGGAAGAGGAGGAGAGAGGAGCAAAATCCCACCTGCAGGGATCATGGAGTCCCTGAATAATCAGAATGAGGTTGGAAGGGACCTTTAAGATCATCTCATCCCACCCCCTGCCATGGGCAGGGACACCTTCCACTTGCCCAGGGTGCTCCAAGCCCCGTCCAGCCTGGCCTGGGACACTTCCAGGGGTGGGGTGGGAATCAGTTCCCACAGAATGGCACTTACCAACCCAGACCATTCCATGATTCTGTGATCACCCAAGAACCAGTTTTTTCCACGCTGCTGGGACAGAACGGGCTCGGAGGGTGCACACCCTGGTGGGGAAGGAGAGAGGGAAGGAGAGGGAGAGAGAGGGAGAGGGAGAGAGGGAGTCAAGTGCTCTTCCAGGGGCTCACAAGTGGCCAAAGTCTCTCTGCTCTGCTCCCTCCCATGGCAGCCCCTCAGCCCCGGGCTTTGCTGGCTCTGTGCACCAGCCCTACGTGCAGCAGGCCTGTGTTATTTTTAAAAACAAATTAAATGAGAAGAGCCTCTATCTAGGCCTTGCACTGGAGGCTTAATTGGCCTGGCTCCCCCGGGACTAGGGCAGTAATGAGCTATTAATAAACAACACGGCTCGGAGCGGGGGCCCGGATGTCACCACGGGGGACTTGGGGTCTCTGCAGGTGGGGCAGCTCCTGCAGGATGTCCTGGGCTGGCAGAGACCTGCAGAGACAGAGTCAGCCTCGACTCCTTGCTCCTGAGCTCCGATTTACCAGGAGGGGGCTCCCCCAGTACCTGATAATCCCCTCCATGGTGTTTGCTGAGGGTGCTGGGGCTGTGCCCGGCTCCACCAGAGCACCCGCGGGTGCCAGGGCAGCCAGCAACAGCAACAACAAATGCACGTGGTCCCTGTTGCTCCTCTCGGGCTGGAGTCATCCTCCTCCCAGGGGAAACCTCGGAGAGCCATCACCCACCTCTCCAGCTGCGGGCAAAATGTTAGAGCTTCCCACCGTATTTCTGGATAACCAGGCAGTGACTGTGCACCCAACCGAGCAGGAACGGGTGAAGGCACCAAGGCAGAGGGCAGGTCACTCCAGCAGCCAGGGCACGGCTGGAGCAGCACGTGTGACAGGGGCGGCAGCAGAGCGGGCGGGTGAGCCCGGGGCTGCGGCTCCCGCTGCCCATCTGCCAGGGAAAACAACGCCAGCAGCTCCATACCTGTGCTCAGAGGCTCGGGTGGCTGCAGCAGTAACCAAACGTGGGGTAGGGTTACCCGGGGCTCATTCATAATGGACACGGGGCACAGCTGGGCTGGGCTCGGCTGCCTCGGGCAGGGAGGGCGAGGGCCAGAGACGCCCAGCCCTGGCAGGGGGTGACGGTGGGCACAGTGTGGGAGACCCCCAGCCCGGCAGAGGCACACCTGGGCGTGTTTATTTATTTAATTAAATAGGACAGAGAAGGGGCACAATAAATTGGGAAGGTTTTGTTCCCTGTGGGTTTGCCAGTCGGGCTTGGGCACATCCTTCCCGTGCATGACAGAGCAGGAGCGGAGCCTTGAGAGCCGGGAGGACCAAGAGGAGCTGCCCCCACCTGCCCCCAGAGCCGGCTGAGGTTCCTGGGGCCACCAGCCATCACAGAGTGGCTCCTGGCACTGGAAGGAAGAGGTTGCCAAGCAGCTCCAGCCACATCCCGGTGCATTTGGGGTGGCCTTTGGGGACCCCCTGTGGGATGGGGGGGGTTGGGGGCAAGGAGTGAATCTGAGCAGTGCTGGGGAGAGGGGAAGGAGGGGCAGGGGCAGCAGGGGGGTCTCCAGTCCCAGCCCACTCTCCCCAGCAAGGGAAGCCGATGCTGTTAAATCCCCTCCCTGTGGTTGTGTGAAACGGTGACACTTCCCTCCTGGTTTGAGTTCGTTGGAGGAAAAAGGGAAGTGTGGCAAAATTAACATATGCACCAAAAAAAAAGAGTCATAGAATCATAGAACAGAGTCGTTGAGGTTGGGAGATCCCGCTGAGAGCGTCGAGTCCAGCTGTTCACCCAGCACTGCCAGGGCCACCACTTGTCCCTCAGCACCCCTTGTCCATAAGAGATAATCTCCCTGGTTCCAAAATTGCACCAGGTAACTGGTTTATTGCCAGAAATTGCTCTGCTTGGGTAACGGGATCAGGGCAGGAAATCGTCCTTGGAGATTGTACCCTTCCTCTGCAAGCCCAGAGAGGATCAGTAATCCCCTTCAGCTCCCCAAGGCTGTTCCCAAGTGCCACCAGCCCCTTGGGGACAGGAGGGAGGGTGACACCAGCCTTTGGTGTCCTTTGTCAGCACAGTGGATGTGCAGAGCAGATGTTGGGTGCTGGGATGGGCCAGCTCCTGCTGCCCCTGCTCCACCAGTGTCACCCCTCAGGGGTCCCCATCGCTCATCCTGGTGGTGACAGCCCTGGGGAGGAGCTTTACTGAGCCTTTCCCGCTCTGTCACCCCCTAATCCAAGCACCAGCCACCTTAAGATGGGCCTTTTTGGAAGCTTTTGGGCAGTGAGGACGTGCAGTGGCACCAAGATGGATCTGAACATGCAGCCACACCACGATGGCCTTGAGCAACCACAGGTGTCACATCCTCCCATCCTCTCTCCTCACGTGCTGCTGAGAGATGGACACATTTGGGGGCCCTGACGTGCCCAGAGGGACAGAAGGGAGCAGGTGAGGGAGGCTTGGGCTTGGTCTAGTGCTCCCCAGAGCCACAGCTCGGGCTTCCCTGAAGGGCTGCAGCCAGCCTGGCCGTCCCAGTGCTGTGGGAGCGATGGGACAAAGCCCCCCATGCTGGAATCAATGCCCCCCTCACTGCACCTCTGCAGGGGGGGCTGGAGGTACCCCAGTGTTCCCTTGCCGGACCCAAAAACACCCCACGGCGCCCCGACCGAGCGGCTCTGCCACGTAATTAGGTTAATGACCGTGTTTCATTAAGGGGAGGCGGCGGTGCTGGGAGATGTTAGAGCCTTTCCAGGCAGCCCGGCAGATTTGGGGCACGGGAGGGGACGGGGGGGCGGGAGAGGGGAAGCAAAGAAAAGGGAAAGTGCTAATCCCCGGGCAGGGGGGCAGCGGGGGCACCGCGCCGGTAATCCCCGGCCGCAAAGATTGTGCCCGCGGCCGCCTGAATGCAGCTCCGAGGGGGAAGTGGGTGTGGGGACAGGGACCAGCCCCTGCGTGCGACACCAAACGTCCCCCGTCCTGCGGGACCGCGCCGAGCCCGGGGCTGGCGTCTGTGGCTTCCGAAAAGGCCCGGCGTAAGGTGGCCGGTGCTCGGCTTAGCGGGTGACGGAGGGAGAGAGGGGCTTGGATTTGTGCCGCTGGATGAGAGGAGGGCCCAGCCCCGCAGGGGGATGGGGCATCGCACCCGTGTCACGAGTTTGCAAGGCCTCTGCCGGCACCTCTTTGCTCCTGCACTGCCCCGGGGGTCTGTGCCCCCCGTTATCCCGGGGTGCTCACAGTCCCCCGTGCCCGTGTGTGCCCCGTCGGGGGAACAGAGCGGGGTGAGCCGGGGGGGCAGGGGCTGAGCTGTGGGTTTGTGGCTGTGGCTCCTCTCGCAAACCTCTCCCCTGCCTCCGTTTCCCTGTTCTCCTGACGGTGTGTGCACAGCGAGGCTCGTCTATCCCCGGGTTTGCACAGGGCATGATCACCAGGCCACACGTTGCGTGTTGAGAAAAGGATCTGGAGGGTTTCCTGGGGGAACTGGGACCTTATCAGCCCCTGGGCCGTGGTTTGAGGGCCGCATGGAGGATCTGGGATGGGCAGGGCTTTGTTGGTCTGTGCTGACTCCGTCCCTCCCCTTGCAGGCTCATGGGCAGACAGTAGTGAGCCCCTAGAGATGCTCCACACGATGACATGTTGGCTCCCGGTCCTGGCCCTGCACGTGGTCCTGCTGAGCCCCCCGTGGGTGGGAGCCTGCCCTGCCCGCTGCGAGTGCGCCCCGCACCTCAAATCCGTGGTGTGCCACCGCAAGCGCCTCACCTCCATCCCCGAGGGCATCCCCACCGAGACCAGGATCCTGGAGCTCAACAAGAACCGCATCCGCTGCCTCAACCCCGGGGACCTCTCCCCGTACCCGCTGCTGGAGGAGCTGGATTTCAGCGAGAACATCATCTCCAATGTGGAGCCTGGAGCCTTCAGCAACCTGTTCAACCTGCAGACCCTGCGGCTGCGGGGGAACCAGCTCAAGCTCATCCCCCCCGGGGTCTTCACCAAGCTGACCAACCTCACCCTCCTGGACATCAGCGAGAACAAGCTCGTCATCCTGCTGGACTACATGTTCCAGGACCTGCGGAACCTGAAGAGCCTGGAGGTGGGTGACAACGACCTGGTGTACATCTCCCAGCGCGCCTTCTCGGGGCTGCTGGGGCTGGAGCAGCTGACCATCGAGAAGTGCAACCTGACCTCCATCTCGGCCGAGTCGCTCTCCTACCTCCAGAACCTGGAGGTGCTGCGGCTCCGCCACCTCAGCATCTCCGCGCTGGAGGACCAGAACTTCAGGAAGCTCTACAACCTCCTGCAGCTGGAGATCGACAACTGGCCGCTGCTGGAAGAGGTCTCCCCCACCAGCTTCCAGGGCCTGAACCTCACCTCGCTCTCCATCACCTACACCAACATCACGGCCGTGCCCTCCGCTGCCTTGAGGAACCTGGTGTACCTGCGGTACCTCAACCTGTCCTACAACCCCATTAGCACTGTGCTGAAGGGCTCCTTTAAGGACCTCATCCGGCTCCAGGAGCTCCACATCGTGGGTGCCCTCCTGGTGTCCGTGGAGCCGCAGGCTTTCTCCGGCCTGAGACAGATCCGGCTGCTCAACCTCTCCAGCAACTTCCTGTCCACGCTGGAGGAGAGCACCTTCCACTCGGTCAACACGCTGGAGACGCTGCGGGTGGACAGGAACCCCCTGGCCTGCGACTGCCGCCTCCTCTGGATCCTGCAGCGGCGCAAGACGCTCAACTTTGACGGGCAGCAGCCCATGTGCTCCTCACCGCCCGAGATCCAGGGCAACGCCCTGCGGGACTTCCCGGACTCGGTGCTCTTCGAGTATTTCACCTGCCAGAAGCCCAAGATCCGGGATCGGAAGCTGCAGCACGTGACGGCGCGGGAGGGCCAGTCCGTGTCCTTCCTGTGCCGGGCGGACGGGGAGCCCGACCCCTCCATCGCCTGGGTGTCCCCCCAGCACCGCATGATCACCACCCGCAGCACGGGCAGGGCCACGGTGCTGCCCGGGGGCACCCTGGAGATCCGCTTTGCGCAGGTGCAGGACAGCGGCACCTACATCTGCATCGCCAGCAACGCCGGCGGCAACGACACCTACTTCGCCACGCTGACGGTGAAGGGGCGCCCGGCCGACGGCGCCCAGCGCGCCAACCGCACCTCGTACCTCAGCGACTTCAACGACACCTTCCACAACGACACCCAGGTCTTCCTCAAGTTTACCTTGGACCTCAAGACCATCCTGGTCTCCACGGCCATGGGCTGCATCACCTTCCTGGGCGTGGTGCTCTTCTGCTTCCTCCTGCTCTTCGTGTGGAGCCGCGGCCGGGGGCAGCACAAGAACAACTTCTCCGTGGAGTATTCCTTCCGCAAGGTGGACGGTCCCACCACCACCACGGGCCAGGGAGGGGCCAGGAAGTTCAACATGAAGATGATCTGAGGCTCTCCCGGAGGAGAAGCGTTGTCTGCTGCCCGGCCCCGGGCGCAGCCGCGGCGGGACGGGGCCGGGAGGGCTGTGGGAGCACCGGTGACATCCCGGGGCTGGCGGTGCCACGTGGCTGGAGACACACCAGAGGTGCCACAGGCCAGCAGGGTCGGAACTGGGTGGACCTCAGGGTCGGGGAGGGATGACCCCGGTGTCCCAGCCCTGTGGGGCCCTCGGTGAGCCCCCAGCTCAGGGGCCATCCCAGCTCCAGGGGCTCCCAATGTAGCCAGAATTTTCGCTACCAACTATGCATTTCTCGAGCCAAAAGATCAGCAGCGTTTGGGCCTGGGAAGAAAAAAAAAACCACACACTTCCTGGGTTTTTTCTCCCCCTCTCCCTTTTTTTTTTTTTTAAGAGACTCTTCAGAAACCTTTCCTGGTGGTTGTTCATGGTTCTTTTCTTGGTGTTGGTGGGTTTTTTGGTCCAATGGTTTTTTGGTTTTTTTTTAATGAATTTCCAAGAGAAAAGTCTTCCGGGGCGAGGCGGGTCTGGGGGCTCCAGGGGAGGTTGTGCCAAGCTGGAGGGTCTCCTTCAGCCCCTTGGCAAGGACAGACCCACCAGGGCACAGCTGTGCCTTGAGAGTTCCCCACCAGTGGGTTTAAGATGCAGTGTCTGCCAACGCGGGAGTCAGGGGATGCTCCTGCCCAAGCAATAATAACCCACCCAGGGCCAGGCTCTCAGGAGGTGTCAGCAGGGAAAAAGGGACAAAAAAAGGCAAAATGAGGCCAAGATCGTTAAAATCAGGAGGAGCAGCCCCAGGGTGATGTGTTTGAATCCACCCAAGCCACTGTGGGAGTGGTGGGGTGAAAGGGTGGAAGGGTTGAGATTCCTGCAAAAGGCACTTTTGGGTCTGTTTTCTTTGGGTTGCAAAACTGAAGTCTGTGGGAGAGCAGGACCTGCCTTGTCCTGTGCAGGGAGGTTCTTCAGCCTGGGAAAGAAAAGGACGGAAAGGCTGGGAACGAGCAGTTCAGGGAGATCATCCTGGCTGGCACCTCCACGTGTCCATCTGGATCCTGCACCCTCTGGTGCTGAAACCAGCAGCTCGATGTCCCCGGGTCTGCCCCGGGGGTGGTTCCTGACTTCCCATCCCACCCTGCCCAGGCTTTGCCCTGGCTTTGCCTCTGGGCATAAGTTTTCAGGTGGGAGAAGGAGTGGAGCTGGCCCAGCTGGAAGGGAAGAGCCTGGATGTGACCTGGACCGTCCGGGAAGCCCATTGCCTCCACCTCCTCCTCCTCCTCCTCCTCCTCCCCCCATGTGCACCCCGGGGGGTTGTTGCTGCAGGTCCCACCTCTGTCCCCATTCCTGCAGGCACGTCCCCCACCCGGATGTCCCTTCTCCAGCCGGGAACGGTCAGGCTGGGAGCTGGAGGAGGCACCTGCCCATCCCCTCATGGGCATCCCGGGGGATGCACCAGAGACAGGAGCACCCAAGGGGCTCCTCTGGGGCACAACTGGCTGCTCAGAACATCCCCCCGGGCAGGGAGAGGGGCAGCCCCCAGCCCTCCTGCCCGAGGGGCTCCCCGGGCTGCTCCCCCCTCTGTGGCACTGCCAGGCTGCAGCCCCAGCGCGGTGGGGACGGTGCCCATC
>VXAY01000997.1:105170-142424 GCA_013399855.1 Oxyruncus cristatus
GGCAGTGGGCACGGCCCCAAGGCTGCCAGAGCTCCAGGAGGGTTTGGATGATCCTCTCAGGGACAGGGGGAGACTCTTGGGGATGGGCCTGTGCAGGGCTGAGGGTTGGACTGGGTGATCCTTATGGGTCCCTTCCAGCTCAGCATATTCCGGGATTCTGTGATTCTGTGAGGTGGTTCCTCTTCTAATCCTGAAGTGACCCCCTTGGTCCCCTTTCCCATCCCACCAGCCCCAGGGACCAGCCTGACCCCACACAAGGCCATCCCAGACCTTGGCGGAGCTGCCATCACCACCCCCACGAGGCCAAGGCCACCCCAGCGTCCCTTGCCCAGCTGGCTGGGGCCCACCTGTCCCTGTGTCCCCCACAAAGGGGCTGCTGCATCTCCCCAAATCCTCCCATGTCCCTCTTCCAGGCTCGGGGGCTTCCCTGCTCCCAAGGCAGCCCCAGTCCCGGCTCTCCCGGCGTGGACTGGGACTGGGAGGCTGCGGGGTCGTGGAAGCAAAGCAATGCCTCCATCTGCTGGAGAAAAGGGCCCTGGGCCAGTTCCAGCCTCTTCACCCCAGAATTCCATCCGCCACTGCTCCCCGGGGCCGGGGAGGCTCCCAGCACCCACCTCACGGGCACGAGGGAGGGTGGCCCTGGCTGCAAAATGACCAGGATGCTGCAGCCCCCACAGGCTGGGCAAGAGAGAAAAAGAGGAAATTGGGGGTTTTTTGCTCATTTCCTTCTTATACAAAAGTCCTGCCTGGCACAGGAGCGCCCAGGAGGTGAAGGGTTGGAGTTACAGTTCGTGCCTGTGCCCAAGGGTTTGGGGACCCCTGGGAGTTTGGACTCACTCCTTCAGCAGCTTTTGGGGATGAGCTGCCGGGATGGGAGATGCTGAGAGGTGGTTTCAGTGCCCACGGTGCCCACACAGCCCAGCAGTGCCACAGGGATCATCCTGACCTGCCCTGAACCGGGCACGGAGCATCCCCACAGCAGCGATGGGTTGGGAATAATGTCATGGAAAAAACCCACCAAAATATAAAGACCATTAGGAAAGGGAGATTTTCCAGCAGGTGCCTTTAAAGGTCCTATTTCCCTCTGGGAAGAGAAACCAATTTCCTTAGGAATCAAAGAGTCTGTGGTTCTCTGGGAGGGTGGGGAGGCCCTGGCACAGGTTGCCCAGAGCAGCTGTGGCTGCCCCTGGATCCCTGGGAGTGTCCAAGGCCAGGCTGGATGATGCTCTGCTCCCCACTTCCCATCCTGGTTTATTTGAAACCCAGTAAGTCACTCTCAGTTCTCATCCGTGTTTTCTGAAGGCGGATGCTGCCAAGGAAAGCAGCATTTTTTATAAGCTTCATAAAATACCTTGGTTTGTGGGAGTTTTTACGAGGTTTTCCCCCCAGTCAAACCCAGCAGAATCACCACGAGCACGAGGAACTGGTTCTTGGGTGATCACAGAATCATGGAATGTTTTGGGTTGGTAAGTGCCATTCTGTGGGAACTGATTCCCACCCCACCTCTTGGAAGTGTCCAAGGCCAGGCTGGACGGGGCTTGGAGCACCCTGGGCTAGTGGAAGGTGTCCCTGCCTGTGGCAGGGGGTGGGATGAGATGGTTTTTAAGGTCCCTTCTCACCCAGCCCATCCTGTGGCTCCGTGATTTGCTGCTGCTCAGAGCAGTTTGTGTCACTGGCATGGACACAAATGACACACGTACACTGACCCCGTCGCTGACCACCATCAATAAGCCCCAAATCCTCCTGGATCTTAAATGTTCCACTCAGGTTCTTCCTTTTTACAGCATTTCAGCCCCGGGTGAGATGTTGAGGGAGCAGCACCAAGCCAAGACCCGCTGCCAGGCAGGGTGGGCTGCAACCCCTGGGCACCCTGGAAAGGAGCTGGCAACCACCTGGGGTGGATGGTGCAGGAACCAGCGCAAGTTGGCATCTCCCAGAGCCCTGCACACCCTCCCTGAGCTGGTGCCAGATTCAGGGATGACTCAGCCCCCACGTGTATTTTTATCAGCTCTAACACACGGCCTGGGCTTCACAGAAATGGCCCCTGGCCAAGGGCCAACAGGCCCAACCTCCCAGTTTGCTTGGGGTCGGCTGGGAAATGGGGGTTGCAAAATAAACACATGGGGAAGAAACCCTGGAGGAGGGTGGTCTCCTCCTGCAGGCTCAGAGCACCCAGCGAGTCCCAGCCCGCGCCCCCAAAGCCCTGGAGAGGTGCCCAGTGCGAGAGCTGTGAGGTCAGGCTCCAACAGTGAAAACATGGTGGATAGATCCACTTTCTTCACGGAATCCTCATGCCCCAAATCCTCATCCCAGCCTCGCTGCTCCCAGGGGAAATCCCTGCAGTTGGTTCCTCAGAGAGGGGCTCACCCACCCCACAGTGGCACCACTAACGAGGGCCATCAGTGATTCGTTACTCCAAAGACTGAACAGGAGGGAGGAAATATTATAATATTTTGAGGTTTAGAGGGTTAAAAAGGTGAGTTTATCCCAGAGGGGATAGGCAGCAACGGGAGGAGTTTTTCCAGCAGCTGAGCTGGGTCATTCCTGCTCTCTGAGCACCTGTAAAGTTCTGGGAGACCAAAAAATGTGTTTTCTAAGGACTGTGCTCCTCGGGTGCTGCAGGTGCAGGAAATCCCGGCAAAAAACATGGAAGAACACACAACAATTCCACCTTGACAACACCACCTGGAGAGAAGGGAATTAATTACGTGGCTTGGAAAGTTTTCATGGTGGGAATCCCTTTCAACACAACTGCCATCCATGAAGCCACCTCCAAAGCCATCTCTAAAGCCATCCATGAAGGAGGAAGAGTGTGAAGCTCCAGGAGCGGCTTGAGGGACACAAATCCACTGCCCCAGAACATCAGGGCTGCCAGGGGGCTCTGGGGGTTCCAGGGAGTGGGGCCCAACCTCCAGCTTCCTTTGGACGTGCAAGAAGCAGGTTTTGAAAGAACATCCTCCCACAGAGGGGGTGCAAAGAGTTGCTCAAGGCGATTCCTGGCAGCGCCATGGCCAGAGCCCGGCGAGCCCGGGATGGGCAGTGGGAGCTGCTGCGGATCCGGGACATGGAGTTGGAGCCCCCCAGGCCTCCGTTGCTGCCAGGGAAAACTCTGAGGTAACAAACTGCCGGGAAAAACTCCGAGGGAAAACTGCTCTGCAAACGGGGCCCGGGAAGGAGCTTCCCGGCAGCACCACGGGCAGCACGGCTGCTCCAGGGCGATGATCCAGGGGCCGGGGGGGTTCCGGGGGTCCGAAGGGGGCACAGCCTGGGACTGCTCAGCAGGGGCTGCCCCAGCAGAATGAGGAGGTTTAGAGGAAGCCACGGTGGTTGCGGTACCGTCGGGGACAGCAGAGTCAGCGCCCGATCAGGACGGGGAAGCGAAAGCAGCGGCTCCGTCCCGCTGCCCTCCTCCTCCTCTGGGCTCTGCCTTTTCCCTCCCCGCTCACAGACTCCCGTCCTGCCCCCCGCCCGGGCCTGCCTGGGGGTGACAAAGGCTTTCCCTGCTCTTGTCCCACACCTCTCCCACCGTCCTGTCCTCCTCGGGGTCACCCAGCAGGTCCCCCGGGGCAGACTCCAACCCTGCACCCACTGGGATGTTACTGAGCACACGGGGAGCCACGGGCAGCTCCCACCCCCAGCACCCCCCGGGCACCAACGGGAGTCACTGGGCCATCAAACTCGCCGTGTGTTGCCCCAAAACCACACCACCAACCTCCCCAGGCCTTTGCTTCCCCTTTTCTCTTTATCCTTCCTGTGAGCCGGCACGGAAAGGAGTCAGAACCTCCCCAGGGGGGTCACACTGATCCCGGCTCCCTGCAGGGCCAGAGGGCATTCCCGCTGCGCCAGCCTGGACCTGGGCGACCCCGGAGCGCCCACCCCCATGGGGGACACCCCGGCCCGGCCCCCCGACCCAGCCCTCATCTACAGCAACGTGGGTGAGTGCCATCCCGCCCCCGCTGTCCCCCTGCCCGCCGCGGTGTCACCTCGCACGGTGGGGATGGAGCCGCTGCTGTCCCCGCCCTCGCCCGCGGCACCCGGTCACCCCTCCGGTGCTGGGGCTGGAAATATCCAGGGGGGCAGACAACGACGTGTTCGTGCTCCCATCCCGCTCCCACTTTCTTCTCCTCTGTCGTGTCCGTTCCTCCCTCCCCAGGAGAGCTGCGGGCCCACCTCGCTCCCCCCAAGGCGAGCCGAGGGGAAGGAGCTGGGAGAGCCCTCTCTCAGCCCAGCCAGGAGCCGCTGCCTCCCCCACTGCCCAAAAAGCAGCTCCAGCGAGCAGAGTCCCTACCCGAGCAGGGACCATCCCACCACTGCCAGGGTGACCCCACACCACGGCCCGGCAGCGTCCTCTACAGCGTCCCAGCACCCTGCCTGCGGCACGAGGAGGGGGCTCCCAGCCCCACCGCCCCTCGGGACAGACCCTCCTGTGGACCCAAGAAGGCCCTGACCAAGTCCCAGAGCCTGGGGGAAGCGGTGGCCGGGAGCAGCCCCCAGAAGGGCCCGTCCCCCAGCCTGAGGGAGCTGACGTTCGGGACGGCAGACGGGGAGCTGGGGCAGCTCCTGCACAGCCCGGCCGGGGTCTGTGGGGTGCTGCTGGGGTGCCAGGCAGCCACCCTGGCCCGGCTCTCGGCTCGGATCCAGGAGGAGCTGGTGGGGCAGGAGGAGCAGCAGCAGCTGCTGGAGGCAGAGCTGGTGGGGAAGCGCTGGGGAGCCCTGAGGATCCTGGAGCCGGAGCCGTGCTGTGAGAGCGGGGACGCCTGGTACTTCAGGGTGGGCTTCACCTTCGGGCAGAGCCAGCTGCAGTTGGCAGCCAAGGTAAGGAGGGAATTGGTAAAATGGCCTGGGTGGTGCAGAGGGACACGGCTCCTACCCCATAATGCAGCAGCTTCCTCTTTCTGCACCTACTTCTGCATTTGCTGAAGGAGACGGTGCTGCGGGCAGGGGTTACAAGGGTGACACTCCCATGGGCCCAAGGAGAACGGCACTCCTGGGGAACATGTCCTGGCAAGTTGTCCAGAGGGACCAGCGTACACAAAGGAGAGGCTGGAGCAGGGCTGGCTGCTCTGGAGTGCAGGATGAGACCCATCCAAGCAGCTCTGCAGCTCTCCTGGGGGGCCACTCCATTCCCCCCTCACATCCCAGTTCTTCCTCAAAGCCATCCTGGCTCTGCCAGGGGGTTCAAAGGGTGGCCCTGAGCTGCTGGGGCGGCCCAGGCCAGGATGAGGCACGCCATGGCTCTGTCCTGGCACCGCTGGCCGTGTTCTGTCTGTCCCTGCAGGTCCCCAAGCCGTGCTGCTCCAGCCCGGGGGTGCAGAGCTCCCTGGGGACACACTGCAGCATCCAGCGCCTGCTCGGCCGCTTCACCGACCGCCTCCCCCGGGAGCTGCTGCTCCCAGGAAACCCTGGAGAGCAGAGCCAGTCCCCTTCCAGACAGGAGCCGGCCTGTCCTGCCACCCACCCTGTCCTGCAGGTGCTCATTTGTGCCGAGGTTCCCCACCAGACCCTGGCAGACTTCGTGAGGGGGTCCCAGGGGTGGCACAGGACCAGCCCTGGGCACTACGAACGCCTGGGCTGCCTCCTGCTCCTGCAGCTGTGCCTGGGGCTGGAGCACCTTCAGGGGCAGAACGTGGGGCAGGGGGACCTCAGCCCCGAGAACCTGCTGCTGGTGCAGTGCCCGTGTCCTCCTGGGAGCCAGCAAGGCAAGAAGGAGCCCCTGGGACTGTCCCTGCCACGGCTGCTCATCAGCAGCTTCTTCAAGGCCAAAGAGAAGCAAAGACCTTGTTCCACCAGCCAAGAGCAGGACTGGGCCAAGGGCCTGGCTGCACCCACCTCCCCAGCAGCAGATGAGCTGAAGCTGGGCAGGCTGATCTATCAGATCCTCCACGTGGACATCTCTCTGGAGGACGCCTTGGGGTTCAGAAGCAACAGGGTTCCCGAAATCCCCTCCCTGTCCATCTACTCCGCGGGACTCCGGCGCTTGGCCGCGCTGCTCCTCCACAGAGATCCCTCCAGGAGGGCCTCCATCCCCCAGGCCAGGAGCATCCTGCAGGTCCTGCTCTGGGGGCCACGCCAGGAGCTCTTTGCCAGGAGCAGGAAGACCCTCCCGCTGCTCCAGAGCTGGGTGGAGGTGAAGAGGGCTCTGCTGCTCCTGAGGTTTGCGGAGAACTCGGCCGGGGCAGGGGGAAGGGCTGGCCTTGAGGAGTGGCTGTGCTGCCAGTACTTCCAGGAGGTCACTGAACATACTCTCTACCAAGTCACCCAGGACCTCTATGCTCCCTAAAGCCAAGCTCAAGTTCAGCCCGCCCAGAGCTCTCCTCAAGGCCACGAGCCCAGTGGCCAAATCTGTCCCTGCCCATGGCAGTGGGGGCCCCAAACTAGACGGTCTTTAGGGTTCCTTTCAACCCAAACCATTCCATGACGCTGTGAAATCTAACAGCTCCCAGTTTTCACTGGGAAAACTGCAAACCCAAACCCACTTCCCCCACAGCTCAGGAATGATGGAGTTGGGACCAAGCTCCCACACACAGAGGGTGTGTTTTTACACCCTCACATGATTTTTGGCTGATGCTCTGGGTCTGGTTTATTGGAGCATCTCAGGAAACAGGGCTGGATGGGAGCCCCAAGCACCAATTTAGTGGCTGATTATCCTGAGTGAAGTTTATAAGGTCCAGAATTTGCACAAAACCCCCTCAGCCCCCTCCTGTGGCCACGAGGCTTTTGCTGTTTTAAGGAACACTCAAAGCCACACCTCACAACTTAATGCACCCACAGCAGCTCCCACAGCCTGAGCCTCTCAGAAACAAGTTGTGGCACAGTCACAAATAAAAGTGACAGTTTGAAGGGGGAAACGCAGCACCCACACAGCTTCAATAAAACCTGGAGCTGAGCCTCTTAAACACCTGGGCCTTTATGTTCTTCTCTGACAGCATTACACACTTCAGTGATGGATCCAGAGGGAAACACAAAGCCCAACTTCCCTGCCCAGAGGCGTTTAAGCAGAACAGCCTCAATGGTGTCTAGTAAGTAGCTCAGGTGAGTTTATGGGCACCAAGGACAGGCTGATGCATCTGCCCCTTGCTGTGACACACCGTGTGGGACCTGCACCCCGGTCCCCAAACCCCTGTGGATGCTGAGGGACCAGCAAGGCCCTGCTCAGGTCATTAGAATTATTAGTCAGTAATTATTAACCACAGCCATCTAGATTGGATATTAGGGAAAATTTCTTCACCAAAAGGGAGGTCAGGCATCCAACAGCTGCCCAGAGCAGTGGTGGAGTCACCATCCCTGGCAGTGCTCAAAACACATGTGGATGTGGCACTTGGGGACGTGGGTGACACAGCAGTGCTGGGGGAATGGCTGGGAATCCTGGGGGGCTGTTGCAGCCTAAGCAATTCTGTGATTCTGTGATTCCATGATTCTGTGGCTCCATCACCTGACAGCAGCAGGAGCAGCCTGGGCAGCCCTGGTGTGCCCACGGACACCCAAACCCCCCAGAACAGCCTCCTCACCAAGGCTGGGTCACCCAAACCCTGGCACAGGCACCACCCGAGCACAGAAACGGGGTTTGAATTCCATGATGGGATTTTGGGTGCCCTGCTGTCCTCCCCTCCCACTCCTGTACTATCTGTCTTGGCTACGAGATGGCAGCACAGCCCAGGGCATGGCAGCAGCTCCCCAGACATGGGCATCTCCTCCTGGAGAGACAAATTCTGCTTTTGCAGGCCAGGCTGGCAGCTCTGAGCACCCCCTGCACCCCTGTTCTGGTCTCCAGCTTGGGTGACCCCCTCCCCTCCTGCCAGGGGCAGCTGAGAGCACCCAAATCAGCAAGACATCTCCAGGGGACTGTGAGGTTTAAGGCAGGAGCATAAACATCTCCCTGGGGAGAGTAAAACATGGCATAGGCAGAGGAAAACAGGAATTTTTCCAGACAACCAGGTTAGGAAGGTCAGTCCTTTGCCACCACAGGAGGGACAACCACCCCTGCTCATGGCACCTTGTCCTGGAATGTCCTGAGTGGGAAAGGATCCACAAGGATCATCGAGTCCAACTCCTGGCCCTGCCCAGCACACCCCAACAATCCCCCCCTGTCCCTCAGAGCGTTGTCCAAACACTCCTGGAGCTCTGCCAGCCTTGGGGCCGTGCCCACTGCCCTGGGGAGCCTGGTCAGTGCCAACCACCCTCTGGGGGAAGAACCTTTCCCTGAGATCCATCCCAACCCTCCCCTGACTCAGTGTCAAGGCTGTTTTGTCGAATCCTGTCACTGGTTTTCCAAAAATCCCTTTAGGAAGAGCACGATTGTAGGGCCAGAAGAGAACTGGGAAGAGACCCCAATTTGAAGTGCACTAAGAACCCCAACCTTGCACCACAATCACTGATCACTCCTACCTCAAGATCCACTCCCTGCTGCATCTCCAAGCTGTTTCATGGAAAATTTTGGTGTATTCCACACAATTCCAGGACTTCCAAGCCCATGCCTGTGCAGTCACAGCATTCCCTGTTCCCAAAGCCAGGCTGGGGGGATGTCAGACCCCCCCAGAGCACTCACAGACACCCACCCCGTGCTTCTATTTACACACTCCCAGCATAACCCACGCTCCAAGGTTTTATACGGGAAGGATTCATTGGCTTGAACTGTGCCAAACAAGCCTGCAAGTCTGGGGGAAAAAAACGAAAACACCACACTTTAAACTTCAGTTCTTTAGCGACTTATCTGATGTTTAACTTCAGCTCAATAATTGGTAATTTTGATCATCTGACAATTCCCAGCCCAAGTTTTGCCAATTCCAGCACCACAGTGAGCCTTTTTCCCTTCCGGTCACCATCCTGAACACAAACAGGTGACTGTGGAGCCCAGCAACAGCCCCCTCTCCTCACCCCTCAATCACTACCTGCCCCCCAAGAAGAGTTCTGGAGCCTGCCCAGCCTCAGTGCCACAACCCTTCCTAAATCACCCCCAAAGAACTCCTCAAGCCACCCTGCCCAGCCAACACCCCCCACTGTTCCTGGGAACAGTGGAACTGCAGGTATTCAAGTTGCATATTTGATATTCAAAGCAGCCCTGAGCTTCTCTCACATTCCACTTGTGACTTTCCCAACCAACTCATGCCCCTAAGGATTCTAAAAACCCTAGCAGAGGTCCCAATTCCCAGTGGGAATGGCCAAGCTGCCAATTATTCACTTCTCCAGGATCGCTGGATTATTCCAGGCCCTGGCAGAGCAAATCCATGAGTTCCAGTCAAGCAAAGAACGAGCAAAGCCTTTCCACACCTGCAACTTTAATGGTTGGGGCAGTTCCAGAGCCACCTCTTCAAGAGTGCAAAGTCTTTTTTAAACAGCTTAAAACCAGCGATAAAAAGTAAAATATAAATTTTTATTTAGAATTAAAGCAAATACTTCAGTATCACAAACACAATATTAAACTTCCAAGAAATATACTGCTAATTTGGAGGGAGCATTTATTTTTTTTTTTTTTTGCACAACCATGCACACGGAAAAAAAAAAACCCAACCAAAAAAAAAAAACCAAAAAACCAAAAAAAAAAANGAGAAAAGATGTGGAGCCTGAAAATTTTCAACATCTCACCACCAACACAAAAAAAAAAAAAAAAAAAAAAAAAAAAAAAAAGAAAGAAAAAGCAGCTGGGTCACAACATTTCATACAGAGTTATATAGACTGGAATAAGATGTTGACGAAATTTCTACAGAATCATCTTTATAGACAACAAGAAAGCTCTAAAGAGGCAAACATTGCAATCTAGTCTTCTTCTGCTGAGTCTCTCTCAAACGTGTAGGCCATGAAGCAAGCGTCTGGTCTCTTGGGGACAAGGGGATGCCCTGGTCTCACAATCTCAAAGCCCAAAAAGCTGAAAGTACGGAGCAATGCAGCTACAAAATAAAGCAGGAGACAAGTTTCATCCACGAGGTACTGCCCCAGCAGCACAGCCCACCCGAAAGCTGCCTCTGTGCCTCCGGGAGAGCTGCGAGTGAACACCCACCTCTGTCATCTCTGTTCTTGTGGAAACAAATGAACACGTGCTCCACGCGAAGCTGTTCTTCGGCAAACTCCAGAAGAACTGCAAAACTGAGAGAGGAATGCGAGGTGTCAGTGCACAGGGAACGTCCTGAAGGGACTGGAAGGGACACACAAAGGGTGGAGTCCAACTCCCGGCCCTGCACAGCCCCAGCAGTCCCAGCCTATGCCTGAGTGCTGTCCAAACGCTCCCTGAGCTCTGGCAGGGCTGGCACTGGAAGCCAGAGCTTCCTGCAGAGATAGTGAGCCAATCCACACAGGAATTCCGAAGGAGGAGGCATGGCTTGGAGCCTCCCACCAACAGGAGATCCCTGAGCCCCAGGCTGACCTTGAGGGCAGAAATCTCAGTCTTAATGAACAGAAAATGTGTTTTGCTGTTGCAGCTGAAGGAGGAGCTGCAGTGACAGACTCTGAGCCAGGCTGGAGTTCCCAGTGGATAAAACAGCCCCAAATCCCAGACAGCGGGATCCCAAATCCCAGGCGGTTCTGCCTGCAGCTCAAACCAGGAGTGGAACCTCTCCCAGAAGAACATCCAGCACCATAATTTCAGCTTTCAGAACATGAAGAGTTATTCCACCCCACAGCCAAGACAGGAGTTAATCCTGAATTTTCCCTCACCTGTCCTTGCTCCCCTCAGGCAGAGCACCACTGGGAATTTCTATGTAGAGGTTGTTGTTGTTCAGCACTGCTCTCCAATTAATGTGTTTGGCATCTGTAAGCCTTGACTGGACATTGAGAATTCTTGTCCTGTTGTTAGATGTTAGTTCTTCTGTTACATTTAGCCGATTATCCTGGAAACAGCAAGCGCAGGGTTATTTTTCCCCTTCATTCCCATTTCATAGAACTGAGGCAAGGAATGCATCCAAAAAGCTGCTGTTGTTCCTCATACTCACCGAATAAAATAAATTAGCTGAAAGATTGTGATCCCTCTGACTATTCCCTCGCCCACCTGGGATCTTCAGGGGTGGGTGAGGGACATCAGGAGCACCACCGAGGCCCCGGACCCAGGTTACTACAGCAATTGAAGGGAACCCTGGAACTACAAAGGGATCACAGTCAGACAGGGATGGACAAAGGATTTACACAGTGATCAGACGGCAAGATTTAAATAAATAAACCAAGCCTAGGCCAAGGGGCTCCTCCCACTGCATCCCAGCAAGTGGGAAGACAAAGGAGCCTCCAGACCAGGGGCAGGAACTGCTTGATGCCCACACAGCTGCTCCTGCCGTTTATTGAGGGAAGGACCAAGTGAGAGAGGAAAACTCCTCTCAGTTTGTCGTGAGACAGGTGTGTTTGTGTCCCAGGACAGGCCTGACCTGATCTCAGAGGAGCCATTCTACAGGGATGTGCTGTTTTCTCTCTCCCCTTGCCCTCACTCAGCACAAACCCCAGCCCACCAAAGGCAGGGCTGGTTTTTCCCTGGGATATCCAGCCCTAATTACCTCAGCCCTTCCCACCAGCGCTCCCAGCACTCGAGCTCAGGGCAACTCCATGAAATATTTCAAGTAGGGACATCTGTGAGATCATTTCCACCACACTCAGGAGCTTGAGCTGAGCCCACACCTGAACATCTGCGAACCTCCAAGCCCCTTCCTGCCCCCTGAACTCCTGGGGCGAGTCAGCTCCAGGATAAAACGCATTGAGTTTTGCATCGAGTTTCTTTAAACATACGCTCATTTTGAAGTTTCTGCCCACCCTCTGGAGCCCGTTTAACTCCTCCCGAGGCAGAGCAGAGCTGGCCCCTCCCTCTGCACCATCCTTCACCCGCAGGCTCAACTCTTGAGTTGCGTCATCTCAGCAGATGCAGCAATCGAGGCCCTTGGGGAGATTTTCACAATCGTCCTGTCTCGAGTGCCAGGAGCCACTGCAGCCATTTGCAAATGCGAATAAACAGCTCCAAAATAATCCTCCATTTTGCACCCTCAGCACGGCACTTTCAGCGATTTTGGGGGGTGGGTTGTTTTTTTTTCTTTTAAGGAGCTTGAAACTTGTGATGAATAATCCGTATTAGAAAGGCTGGCAATGAGCCGTGAGGGTAAATACATGCTGGAAGGTAAATTTTATTTATATATATAAAAATTAGATATATATAGCAATTACAGGTTTTTTGCTAAAAATTTATATTTTAAATTTTACATTTATCTGTTTATTTAATAGTTATTTTGTATATTTTAAATATAAATTTCGAATTTGTTTATATATTTCTTCAATATATTTAATATACAAATTTTAACTTTATATCTATTTGACGCATATTTATTTTACATATTTATTTAAACATACATTTTTAACTTTGTTATTTATATGTTCATTTTATGCATATTTAATTTACCTATTTATTGAAAATGTAAACTTTAACTTTATATTTATGTATCTTTTATGAATTTTTTATATATTGGTTCAAAATATAAATTTTAACTTTATATGTTTATATTTATTTTACGGACGTTTATTTTATATATTTATTTAAAACGTAAATGGTTAACGTGGTTATTTACACATTTCTTTTACCCGTACTTTATATATTTAAAACAATTTTTAACTGTTACTTATATATTTCTTTACACATTTATTTTATATATTTAAAACATAATTTTTACCTTTGTTACGGGTTTTTTTATGTATTTTAATATATAAAATTTTAACTTTATGTATATTTAATATATTTTTTAAAAACTATAACATTTTAACTTTGGGGGTTTTATATGTTTTATATATAATATTTAAAATCTAAAATGTCAATTTTTTTTTTTATTAAATAAGGGTTCAATTTTAGGCTGTTTGAAAGCCATTTTTCTTTATTACCAGCATTATTTATTTTATATCACAACAACTGAAAACTATACATCCCTGATCTCCCTTACAAATAAACCTTTGAACACCCTTTTCAGGAGGGTGCAGTGGCAATCCTTGTCACAGTTTCACCTTTCTCCCTCATAAAACGTGGTGCAAAATGAAGGTTTCCAGCCATCAATATATTTTTGAGTGATGTTTACAAGCGTTTACGTCCCTTGGGAAATAAAAAAAATCATCTTTAGACCTCAGTCAAGTATAAAAACGGCTAAAAAAACCTCCTTTCGCAGCCCACACACGAGGTCTGAAGGGCAGATCGGAGCCCTCAGCACCTCCCAGCCCCCCCGTTCAGGTGTTTTCTTTCCTCCCAGCACCTGTGGGGGCTCTTTAATCTTTCGGGGGAGTTTTGAACCACCAGCTCTAACGCTCTTACCCTCGATTAGTTCTCCGGAGTGTCCACGGTTACATAAGGGGATAAACACCCTTCAATCCTTCCATATCTTTCCCTAATAATTAAAAATTTCCAGCCCCCATCCCCCCGCAGCCCTGCTGGTGTCCCCGGTGCCCTCAGGGGTGCCGAGACAGCGCCAGGGAGCTCAAAACCGCTTTTTTCTGGTGGTTTTTTTCCACCCTCCCCTCACGCCTTTCCCCGCAGGGCGGGGGCCAGGCCGCCCCTCCCCCGCTGCCCACAGGGCCTCCCCCACGCCCTCCGCGGCCACCGGGGAGGCGACCGGGCACGGGGACAACGAGGAGAAGGAAGGAGGCAGCGATTGCCCGGCGGGTGCGGAGGCTGAAGGAGGCCGCGGCCCCTTACCTGCTCTGTCCGGTACTGAGGCTCAGCACAGCGGGCATGATGGTGCTTTTATTCCCCTCTTTCTCTCTAGCGAAGCAGTGGCTGTTGAGTATCCGTTGCAGGGAGGATTTCACCATCCGGCCGCTCTGGTCCGAACCCCGAAACCCTCCGCCGCCTCCGCCCCCCACTCCCCAGGCGCCGCTACACAAAATGGCACCTCTGCCGCAGTGGCTCCTCATATACCCTCCTACGCCGCACCTCCCGCCGAGACCACGCCCCTCTCCATGAGACACGCCCCCAAAGAAAAACGGCTCTCATTGAGCAGCGCGGATGTCAATCAGAAAACTTCTCTTTCTATTGGCTGAAAGGAAGTAGGGGCGGGACAGCGAGCACGGGTTGGCAGGGGAGGTGTGGGGTAGCGGCGCGTTGTGATTGGCTGCGTACGTCGCGGGTGGGCGGGGCTCGCGGGGCTCGGGTAGCCGGCGCCTCGCAGCCCTCACTGCCCCCGGAGCTGCCGGTTCGAGTCCCGCGCCCGCGCCCCGCCTGGCTGAGGTAACCGGGGGCGCCGGGGTGGGAGCGAGGATAGGGGTGGAGAGACTTGGAATGACTTGGAAAGACATGGAGAGACAGGGAGGGGTGTGGAGGGACGTGGGGGCTTCGTACGGTGCAGCCCCGGGGGTGGAGGGGCGGCAGCGGGACCCCCTGAGGGCAGCCCGGGGGCACCGCCGCCCTCCCCGCTGTGCGCGAAGCTCGACGCTGAGGGAAACTTGAGTTAAAAACTAGTCATGGAATGCCTCGAGTAGTGCGAAAGGTCCTGATAAGGACGCCTTTGGGGTTGGGATCTGCTCTTGGGGTGTGTTTGGGTTGTGGTCGCGCTCCGGCCTCTCCTGGATCCCTTTGGACTGGCTGGGGAGGTGGTTTATGGATTTATATGGGAATAGGGATGGGGAATGGTTGGTTTGTGGATTTGTAGGGGAATAGTTGGTTAATGCATTTATAGGAGAATAGGGACAGGGGCTAGTGGATTTATAGTGGAATAGGGATGGGGAATGGGGATGGGGAATGGTTGGCTTACGGATTTATAGGGAAACAGGGATGAGGAATGGTTGGTTTATGGATTTACAGTGGAATGGGAATGGGGAATGTTGATTTAAAGTGAAATAGGTACAGGGAATAGTTTATGGATTAATAAGGCAGTAGGGGTGGAAAATAGTTCGTTTATGGATTTATAGGAGAATAGCGATGGCAGATCGTTGGTTTATGGATTTATGGTGGAATAGGAATGATTGGTTTATGGATTTGTAGGGGAATAATTGGTTTATGGAATTAGAGGGGAATAGGGATGGGGGATGGCTGGTTTATGGATTTATAGGGGAATGGGGATGGGGGATGGTTGGTTATGGATTTATGGGGGAATGGGGATAGGGAATGGTTGGTAAGTGATGATCTTTTAAGCTAAGAAGGCTTTTTGCTGTGCCTTGGTGGGGAAGTGGGTAAATCCTGGTTATTTACACAGCAGAAGTTGGGCTCGTGCCCAGAACAAACATCCCCTGCCCTCTGCTTTCCCTCTCCTGCCAGGAGGGTTGGAAATCCAAGGTTTGGGGACGTGGTTGGGTCTTTCTGCAGCCCCACAGCAAGAACAGCCCGTAGGAAAAGATGGGAATTTGGAAACGGGGCACCTCGTCTGGGAGGGATTGATGGAAATGCTCCTTCATCCCTTTGGGGTGAGGGTCAGGCTTCCAAATTCATCCTAAAGCAGCAAATAGGTCTTAATTCCCATGACTTTGGGAATGAGATCTTCGAATGAACCACTTCTGAACGTTGCAGCCTGAAAACCAAGTCAGGAGCACATCAGGGGGCACATCCTAAAAAGTGGATTTATCCTGTATGGAGACGAAGCTCCAAATGATGGTTTAAGTGATGCTGAATCAAGTTTTCAGGCAGGAATGCCTTGTAAATTAAATGGGAAAAGGTGTTTATGGAGCCAAATAAAACTACTAGAGAGACATCGTAATGATTATCACAATCAGGGTTTTCTATTAAAAAAATGTAGATGGCTGCATTTCTTTTTTTCTTCATTGAACTCAAGCTTCAACACACTTGTTTTATTGCCTTCAGGTGCCATAGCTGCATTTTTTTTTAGGTTTTGGGTTTTTTACTATCTTACTTATTTTTACTTGCTTTAAAATATTCCCAGCCAGGAGCTCTGAGCACATGGATGACCCATTGATTGGTTCCACTTTGCAGAACGGTAATTGTCTAAATCCCCACCCACCTTCTGTGCCCTGAAACTGCTCTGATTGCCCAGGATGGAACAAACTGTGTTGAAAAAGAAAACAATGTTCTGCAGCTTAGAGGAGAAGTCTGGCCCGGAGGGCAGCCGGGGAATAGTCCGGGAATCATGGAGAGTTAAGAGTGCAAGAGGAAAGCCCTTTTCCTGCTGCAGGAATCATCCCGTAGCTCCCAGAACTGAGACGTCAGAGCTTTCACCTCTCGAGATTTGGGTGCTGATTTATGGAGGGGAAAGTGTTTAATGCGTTACCCAGGGACCAGCTTGAAACAATGGGATAGCTGCAATTCCAGAATTTCCAGACCAAATGGAAGCACACAGGAGCAGATGTAGCAATCCCTGCTTTGTGCTGTTGCGTTCGGAGGGTTTTCCTGATGGTGGGGGGTGGATGCTTTAGTGGGTGGAAGGGCTGCATTAGCACTCGGTGACAGACTTCATTCTTCCCAATAATGGCATTTATTATTCATGTGCTAATGCCACTGTAATTCCTCCTAATGGCTCTGTGTTGGAGGACTCATCCTCGCAGCTGTTTTCCTGCCGGCTGGGAACGGCTTTGCCCTTTGAGTACCTGTCACCTCCACGGGCCAGCGCTCCATTTCACAGCCGAGTGCCTGCAGAAAGGCAAAGCAGCTCTGCAAAAGCGCAACCAACCTGTACTGGGTTTGTGGGAAATGTCCCGGGGGATTAGTTCCAGCTGCAGTTCTGCTGAGGTGGCCTGGCCTCACTTCCCTTCAGCAGCGACAGTGATTCATAAAACCCTCCCAGGGCAGCCTCTGACTCACAATTCCAGGATTACAGCTGAGGGACTTGGAGATATTGCCATCTCCAGCTGGGTTTTTAGCCCTGGTTTGCCAGGATTGCCCTTTCCAGCTGTGTGGGGTCATAGCTGCCCCAGCTGCTTCCCCAGTTTGGCATCTCAGTCCCTGGAATTATCTAATTCAGGGAGCAGTGGGCCCTGGCAGGTGATGTCTGAGCAGCCATTCCTACTTGCCCACATCTGCTGTGGCACAGCAGCTTTCAACACATTGGGAAGATTGATAGAATCCCAGAATCTCCTGAGCTGGAAGGGACTCAAGGATCATCCAGTCCTGCCCAGGACATTCCAACAATCCCCCCCTGTCCCTCAGAGCGTTGTCCAAACGCTCCTGGAGCTCTGGCAGCCTTGGGGCCGTGCCCACTGCCCTGGGGAGCCTGGTCAGTGCCCATCACCCTCTCGGGGAAGAACCTTTCCCTGAGATCCATCCCAGCCCCCCTGGCACAGCTCCAGCCCTTCCCTGGCTCCTGTCCCTGGTCCCAGAGCAGAGCTCAGCGCCTGCCCCTCCGCCTGCCCTCGGGAGGAGCTGCAGCCCCCGAGGAGTCTCCCCTCAGTCTCCTCTGCTCCAGCTGGACCAGCCAAGTGCCCTCAGCTGCTCCTCACACCCTTCCCCAGCTCCATGTCCCCCCTCTGGACACTCCCCAGCAGCTTTATCTCTTCCTTCATTTCTCTATTACATTTCAATCTTCCAAACGACTGCAAACAGAGGCTCTCATCTGTCGAAGTCCTGAGGCACAACTTCATCCCAAACCCAACACGGGTGCCCAAATACACCGTCAAAGTGTACCACAGCCTTCCCACCTCCAACGAATCCCTTCGGAAGGGCCGGCACAGCCCCGGAGCAGGAGGTGCTGCAGGGATATTGTGTCAGTTCTCCGGCAGCTCCTCAGGGAGCTCCCAGCAGGTCCCAGTTGCTCCGGGCTCTTACACAAGCAGGTCACAGCAATTGGGCTGCGTGAAACCACCTGGGAAAGTGTCTTGGACAGTCCAAGTTCCTCAATAACCAGAGCAGAAAGTACAGAAGCAGCAACACAACTGAATTCTGTGTTACGGATCTGAGCTGCAATTGTTTCAGGCTGAGGAGTTTATTTTCCTAGAGTTTGCTTCTGTAGCTTGTTGCCTGATGATTTTCAGCCTCTTTTCACAAGAGAGGTCTAAACATCAGTCAAAATCACCAGTTAATGATTCTTCCGTCCAGCTTTTATGGGTTTTACTTCCTGAAACAGGTTGGAAGAAGAGTTTGTGGCAGCATAGGAAGAGAGACGTTCAGGAGCTGAAACACTCCTAAGACCTGTTGGTTCTGAGATCCAGAAACCATAGTTACATCTTTTCTTTCAAGGAGGAAAGAAAAGCCCTTCTGTTGTGCAGGTGACTAAAGCAGAATTAAAATAACCCAGCTGCAAACATTGGTGCTTCTGTGTTTTTCTGCTGCTGAGGAGGCTGTTGGAGCAGCTGCAGTTGAAGCAGCTCCTGCATCATCCCTGTTCTAGAGGAGCAAAAAAGAGCTCCAGGGAAGGGGAATGGGAAAAAAATTCTAACTTGGCATGTAGCAGAAAACCCTGTGTACTTTCTGCTCAGCTGCATCATCCCGTCCTTGCTCCTCCTGAAGGTGGAAATAGGTGTTTGTGTCGTGGGGATTCATCTCACGTTTGCTGACCAGGGAGGGCAACAAAGCAAACCATGAGCTCTCTCCTAAAGCATGTGCGGTCCAGGCATAGCGCTGCACATTTAGTAACTCCCCAAAAATGGTAATAAAGGATATTAATTAATTAATTTCTCAAGCCGGGCTTTAAAATCAAGTGGTTCTGACTGCCCTTTTCCCTCTGTTTCCACTGCAGGAAGACTCTGCTTGTGCTTACAGTTTTCAGAGGTATCTAGAGATGCAGCCAAGCACCAAAACAGGACAGGAGCTGAGGCAGAAATGTCCATCAGGACATGTTTTCACAGAAATTACTCTGTGTGATGACTTCACCCTGCAATGTAGCGGATTTGAGTCATGGAATAATTGAAATGTTCGTCTTGGTCAGCCCTGTGTGGAGATGAAGGACAGCAAAAGCTTGTGAGGCTTTATCAAAACACTGGCTGGGGTTATTTCTAAAGTTCTAAGACCTACATTTTATAAGTCTTATAAAAAAAAGGCTCTTAAATCAACCCAGCTCCTTCCTTAGCACTTCTAGCTCATCCCCTCACAGGTAACAGTTAACTACCAGTTATCTAATTTTAAACACTCCCCCACTAAATCACTATTTAGTGTGTCAGAATCTATTCTGATCTTTGTGGGACAAGTAATTAGAACACCTTTTCTAGCTGGAAAGCTCTCGTTTTCTTTGTGAGAATAATTTTGGTTGAAGGTCAGGTTTTCTGCAGACCCACTTGAGCTGGAAGAAGACTCTGCCACTGCCAAATGGAGCAGGAATCTTAGGTGTTTACCAGCACAGGGAAGAATTTCTTTCCCAAGATCTTTGGGAGATACTGAACTAGAAGAAAGCAGTCACTAGTTCAGGCTAGCCAAAGTAACTTGGGCTCTCTGTTTTTCCACTTAAAACCAGCTGGGGTGAAGAGAAATCGAATGCAGATGAGGGAGCAGATGTTTAAAATGCTTTCAAATCTGATTTAGGGGTGGAATGCAACGTCACCTGGGAAGGGCTGGGTTGTTTGCTTTGAGCTCGCAGGGTCAGACCAACCAGGAACTGCTGCTCAGCTTCCACATGAAAATAATGTGGGGCTGAGGGGGGAAAAGGCTGAGGTGAGAACAGGAAATAAAATCAGCTGGAGAAGGAGGTTGGCCAAGAGCAGGAGACACAAGGAACGCTCCGGGAATGGCACCTTAGGATTTCTGGGAAAGAGGTGCGCTGGGGCACTTAGTTGTTATTTAAGATTAACGTTCCTCAAGCCTGATTTCTGTATTGATTGTCCCCTGGGTGTTGCTGCCAGCCATGAACAAAGGGCCACAAAGGGTTCCGAGGTGGTTACAAAACAATAAAGTGACCTAACATTGCAACACCCTCCCCCAAAACAGTTTCTGTTCCGTTTGTGCCGGGCCAGCTGCAGCTCGTGTCCATCCCCCCTGGAGTCACCCAGGGGTGCTGGAGCTCTGGTTCTTGGAAAGGGAGGATAACTTGGAGAGGAGAAGGAGCCTTGGCCATGGAGAGGGGGTCGGGGTGCCCAGAACCTTGCAGGGTCCTCAGCAAATGTCCCCCTGCCCTCACACCATGATCAGCATTCCTGAGGGCACCAACTTCGTGGGATTTGTCCATTAATATTTTCCTTCTCCGCTGACCCCTTCTCCTCTCCTACTTGCTGGAGCCTTTGTGTGGAGCCTTCACTAGTTTGTTTTTTGCTCTCTCCCAGAAGTCCATCACCATCTGATGTTTCTCTGCAGGACAGGCCACTTTCCCAGGCGGGTGAGGGGCGGGAAGGAGTGGCTCGTTTTCCTTGGAGCAGCCAAGCTCAGGGGTGAGGAAGTGCCCGGCACAGCCCGGCTTTTGTAACTCCCCGTTTCGCTTGGAAATGTTCTCACGACGAGCAGATGCCGGCAGGATGAGCGTTAAGACCTGTGCAGAGTCGGAGTTCAGAGGGAGCTTTGCCTGCTCAAACACTTCACCCGGCGGCTCGTTAAAACGAAGATACTCCAAGGAGACTTCCCCACCTCCCCCATTAGATCATTCCTGTGATAAGAGCATATTTTCCCACCAATAAAATGAACGAGCCCGGAGGGCAGGGAAGGTTATTTTGCCTGGAATAAGTTATATCCCACACTTCCCCTTCATTGTGGCTAAGGAACCGGTTCACTCCTGAGAACAAGCCGGAGACAGCACAACTGGCAAAGAGAGATTGCTGCCCTCTTTGTGCTGCTTTATTTTGGGTGTAATCCCCGTGGATTCAGTCACTGGGGTGCTGCAGGAGGGACACAGGAGGTCCAGCCCTGGCAGAGCTGCTTTTGCCAGGCTGTTTGTTTGAGCTGCAGGAGCCTCGTGCTTTCTGCCCACGAGCCACCCGTGTCTGAACCAATATTTACTCAGGGCTCTTTGCACTGGGATCGTCAGCAATCCCTGCACTGAGAGCAGGGCTGGAACCAGCCACCAGGCCAGATTAGCAGCTTGGCTTGTTTACATTTAAAAAAAAAAAAAACAAAAACCAAAAACTCTTGAATTTCAGGCTGAGGGAAAGGTGGCAGCTCGACAGCTCTGCAGAGCCTTTACCCACGCACAGGCAGAGCTCTCCCTGCAACAACCTGCCCAGAAGAAACCCCCCTGCGCAGCAGACCCCGGCCTGTGCAGGCCTTGGCACCTCGCCAAAGGGTCAGACCTGCTCCATGACAACCCAAAATCCAAAGAACAGGTGCTTTCATGGTGTCCCCGAGGGCCTGACAGCAAACTGCCCCCAAAGGAGGCACCGAGCTGCCAACACGCCGAGGAGGGGAGGCTTTAAACTGAAGGCAGCTCTATTTCAGTACTAGAATTTTCCAGTTTTCCTACAGGTTTTTCTTTATGAAGCTGTTCTAGCTTACAAATTAACTTACCCTGCCTCCTGTTCGTTGTTAACTCTGAGGTTTGAAGGGTTCATTGCTTGTGGAGAGGTGTGACCGCAGCACTCGGTGTTTTACAGCCGCGCTCCCGAGAGCATCACGAGGCCTGTCCTGGGGTTTCCAGAGAAACCAGGTTTTAGCGAGCTGTTTCTTCCCACAATCTGTGTCTGTAAGCCCACAATCTCCCACAGATATCCCAATTCAACCCACAGAGGCAGGGGCGGCCTTGTCTTTGGGGAGGTAAAAAGCCCATTCCGGGCAGAGCTGAGCGTGCGCTCAGAGCTCTTAATGAGACCAACAGATTTCCTGAGGTGCTGAAAGATAAAGAGGTGGCTCAGGGAAGGCAAGAACCCTTGTAATTGCTGTTCAGGATTGGAGCCATGACCTAGTTAGTCTGATCTCCTGCTCCCAGTGACTTTTACCAAGTAGTTCAGGGGATGAGCTGAAAACCTCCTGCCTCAGAGGTAGAGGAAAAGACAGGCAGTGGCTGTGGTGGCTGAAAACAAACTGGACAGGAGTTAAGAATTGGTGCTGAAATCTGTTTTCTGGGGTATTTTAGCTACAGAAGCTGTTGCTTTTTTCCTCTGGACGTCTCTCTGATCCCCACATAAGTGCTTGTCAGTTCTTGGGTCCAGGGTTCCCTGCTGGGTAAGTCCTTTCCTGTTGCAATGGTGCTCTGCCTTCCCGGTGCTTCCCTGGACTTTCGTCCTGCTGCACAACTGCTCACAGTTCCTTATTCCCTGTGACGGTTCCATGGTTGTTTGGCCTCACACACAGGCGCACCCTGGATCCCTGAGTGCCTTGGGAGCCAAGGATTGTGGATGTTCCAGCTGGGAAGTCCCAGCCCATCGTCAGGCTCCTTGGGCTCCTTGGGCTCCTTAGGGAGGGAAATGTAATCAGCTGTTCTTCAAGGAACAGGAAGCAGTGGGAGCCAGCAGGTCAGGCCTTAACAGCTGTCAGGACAATGTGCACAGCCCTGGAGCCCTGCTAAGCCAAGTCTCAGGCTTAACGGGCTGGATGGGCACGTTAAACCCGGGCCCTGCAGAGATCCGAGTGTGTCATGGTGGTGGATCCCACACCATCCCTGGGACTGGGCGTGTTCCTTAGACAGGGAAAACAGGAGCTGTGCTTCATATGTTCAAGCTTCCAGTGCTTCCTCAGTCCTTCCAGCCCCTTTGGAGGGTGGAACTTCCTGCACTCACTGTGGGTTGGGAAGCTGGGGCTGGGAAGTACAGAGGGAGGTGGGAGCTGATCTTGCTCCTTTGCTCCCTTCAGGTGCCTCCTCTGACCTCAAATCCTGTGGAAAATGGACTTTTAAAAAAGTTTCTTCAGCATCCTTTGAAATCCTCAGAATACTCTCCTGGACCTGAAATCTCTGTCCTATCCCTGGGACCGTGGGTATTCCTTAGACAGGGAAAACGGCAGCTGTGCTTTATGTGTTTGAGATTCCAAAGCAGCCCCTCAGCCCTCACAGCCCCTTTGGAGCTTGGGGGTCCTGGAATGTCTGGAGGGGTCCCTGGCGTGTGTTTGGGTGTCCCTGGGGTGTGTTTGGGGGTCCCTGAGCTGTCTGTGGAGGTCCCTGAGGTGTGTTTGGGGGTCCCTGGCATGTGTGTGATGGTTCCTGGGGAGGTTTTGGGGCAGTTTGGGGGCATTCTGCTGCCGTTTATGTCATTTTTAGGCAGTTTGGAGTAGTTTTGTGACACTGTAGGGCATTTTTGGTCAATTTAGGTACATTTTGGAACAGTATTGAGACAATTTGGGGCAGATTTGGGGCATTTTGTGTCACTGAACCTGAAGTCTTTGTCCTTATCCCACCTCGACTCCCATTGATTTTTATGAATTTTTTTTTTTATCTCTCTGTTGCATTTAAAGATATATCTGGGAAGATTATTTCTTGGCAGTGGTAACACCATGTTTAATTCTCCTTTCTGTCACACCAGGCTTTTCTTTCCACGGTTTCCTGGTGTCCTGCTGTTCGGCATTGTCAGGTTTGTGTGTTGTGGGTTTAAGATTTTACCTCCTGCCAGTGGTGACTGGATGCTTTTCCCCCATGAATTAGAGAGGTGGCTGCGAGATATCAGTGTATAAAACCCTGTATTTATTGTGGTTTATCATTCTCGAGGTGATGGTGAGGGATGTGAGCCACCCCCCTGGGGCTCTGCAGGCTCATTGTCACGCCACACCAACACCAAAACTCTGGTTTAGTTGTGTCTTGGTGTCCCTGGGGTTTATAAAACCCTTGGAATTTTATAAACAAGCCTTTCTTGAGCCTCTCATTAAAAAAAAAAAAATGAAATTAAAGTTTGATCGTGTCTAAGGCTTGACGATGCCTTTAAGGTTGCACTCCAGACTGTGATCCCACAAACTGGCACTGGGGTGTTCCAGCTGCTTTCCTGCTGTCTCCAGGTCCTGTTGGATCCATGCTGGCAGCAATTCTGTGTCCAGCCTTGAGCAGAAGGGGTCAGAGAAGACCATCCTTGGGTCACAGGAGATACTTCCTGCCATTGCAGAAGGGCAGATATCCCATGATCCTGCCCCAAAAAAAGGATCAGCTTTTCAGGACTCCTCCCTGACATGTTTAACCTGTACAGAAAACCATTCAGTGATGGGGTTTTTTTCCTACATTTCCTACATTCCTGCATTTCTCTACACAATCCTTCCAATACTTCCCTGTCTTCACCACTACCAAGTCTTTGGGCGTTGGTTTTTCCCCCCTTAAATTCCTGCTGTTCATCCCTCACTCACCCTGGGCAAGAACAGTTTCTCTCCGGTCTGCCCTCCCAGGACACATCCAGACCCTTTCCTTCCATCCAAAATACCCCTTGCAGCCGTTCCAACGAGCCCTTTTTTCCATGGCTTTTCCTCCCCCCGCCCTCCAGGTACAGCAGCTCTGACGCATTTCTTCGGAGGAAACCGTGGGATTGGGAAAAAACAAGCTGTCCTTCGTTTTCCTCGGAAACAACTTGTTGTTGCAGCTCTCCCAGGTTATTATTATCATTATTATTGTTGTTGTTGCTGTAATACTTTGAAAAGGTTGCCTTCTCGAGGCACAAGCAATCCAAGGGAGATCGGCTCAAGTATTTTCTTGGCTTGCTGTTCCATCTGGGAATGCTTCAAGAGCTCCTGGTGCAGCTTTGTGGGCGCACTGAGCACTGGGGCTGCCAGGTTCAGCTTCCCAGTTGGAAGCTGGATATCTCACCTGTGTGTGGGGTATCTTACAGGGAGGACAGAGCTGGGAGAGACCTTCTGAGCCCAGTCCAGGCCTGCTGTCCATGGATCCCATTCCTGAAGGCACGCTGCTCCCCCCTCAGCTCCCCCGTCCCTCCCTCCCCGAGCCGAGCGCTCCGGAAGTTACAGAGCTCCTTTTAAATCCAAATTACGTTTATTTGTAGCCAATTTTTCCCCCAGCTGGTGTCATGCCAACATTGTCTTTGTGCTTAAATAGGCATCCCAGCTCTCTCTCGGGTGTTTTTGTGTGCAGCAATCCTACCCTTTGTTTTGGTAGGCAAAGCAAACTTCTGGAAAAGCCGCCTTCCTCCTTCTCCTGCTTCTTGCCAGGGAAGGCTCTCAGCCATCCAAAATCATTCCCACACAAGTTATATATGGAAAGCATCTCACTGTGACCACCCAAGTGCCAGCACCTCTTAGGTAAGACCCGAGTGCTTATAAATTCATTTGCTGGATGTTGGGAAAAAGGAGCTAAAATAAAGCACAAACATCCACGGAGAACAAGGAGGGGAAAACTGGGCAGATCCACCTGGGATTGATGAGGATGTTTTGGGTTGGGAGGGACCTTAAAGCTCATCCCATCCCCCTGCCATGGGCAGGGACACCTTCCACTAGCCCAGGGTGCTCCAGCCTGGCCTTGGACACTTCCAGGGATCCAGGGGCAGCCACAGCTTCTCTGGGCAACCTGTGCCAGGGCCTCCCCACCCTCCCAGCCAGGAATTCCTTCCCAATATCCCATCCAAACACTGAGCTTCACTAAAGGGCTGTGGGAGCCTCACACTGGATCCTGTGATTCATTTTGGGTCCCTGCTTTGATGCTCTGTTGGAAGTTGCCTTCCGTGGCCTGGCAAAGGGATCCAAAGCTGCGCCACCGGCTCGGGAGGATGGAGGTGGGAAGGAGTTTGGCAAAACCTTCCCCTGCACCACAAAAATGTTGCTTGGAGATCTCCCAGCGGGAGGCTGGGCCTGAGTCTGCTTAGCTCCTGTGTGCTGATCTTTGAGAAGGATCTTTGAGAAGGATTTTTTTGGGGGTGAAAACTGGTCGCTTTTCATCTTCCTTCACACCCAGGGCTGAGGATCCTCCTGACGCAGTTCCCATGGGACTGGGGGGAGCCCTCTGTGCTCCCTGTGGGCAGCACGTTTCTGAGGGTGGGTTTAGTAGGGCAGAAATGGTGCTGTGACTTGGTGTGCAAGAGCAGCAAAGCCGCTGGACCAAAACTTGCCCCCTGTTGTCCTGCAGATCCTGGGAAAGGACGTTTAAAAGCCCTTTTGGTTGCAAAAGCCTGAAGCTCTTATTGGGGGCCGACCTGGGCTGTAAAGACCAGCTGTGTTTTCCACAGCCATGTGTAGGGTTGACACCTGGGCAGGGGATGTCCGAGAGCTCAGATCCCACCCCCTTCCTCCTGAGGGGGCTCTGGGTGATCCTGGGAGCCAGGGAATTCCTTGCCAGTGATGAATTGGGTTCCTCCAGCTGAAGAGACTATTTACAAGGGCCTGGAGGGACAGGACAAGAAGGAATGGCTTCCCAGTGCAGAGGGCAGGGTTAGATGGGATATTGGGAAGGAATTCTTGGCTGGGAGGGTGGGAAGGCCCTGGCAGAGGTTGCTCAGAGCAGCTGTGGCTGCCCCATCCCTGGAAGCATCCAAGACAAGATTGGATCAAAGGAGCAACCTGGATAGTGGAAGGTGTTCCTGCCCATGGCAGGGGGATGGGATGGGATGAGATGAGCTTTAAGGTCCTTCCAGCCCAAACCAGTCTGGGATCCTGTGCTGGGAGTCGGGGTGGGAAGGGAATCGAGGACAAAGAGAAAAAGGATCATGGCGAGGCTTTGCTTGACTTTGGGTTGCCACTGTAGGGCTTGGGCTCCCCTCCCCAACCTCATGCCCTTGGCTCCAGAGGTGTTCAGTCCCCACTGGAGTGGGAGATGGTGCTGAAGGTGCCCCTTGCTCCCCTCTAAACCTCTCACCACAGAAGCTCTGAGCTCATCCTCGGGGAGCAATCCCACAGAGCGTGGGGAAGGTGGGGTCTCACGTCTGGGGGGGTTTTGGACACCCTGTGTGAGAGGAGGGGCTGAATCCCAGGAGAAATGGGGCAGGAGGCTGAAGCAAACCCTGCTGAGACGGACGCGGCTCCTTCTCCCCGACCCCGGTCTGCGCAGAAAACGATGGTGCCACCCAAACCCTGAACCCCCGCGGGTGTTTCCTCCGTGCCCAGGCGGCCCCAGCCCCTTTCCCCTCGCCAAAGCCCCGCTCCTGGGCACGGCCCGGGCAGGGTCCGGTTCACTCGGGGCTGGGTAAGGCTGACTCAGGGCTGGGCTCAGCTCTGGGGCTGGAGCGGGAGCATCTCCCCAGCTCCTCCCGCACCTCCAGCCCCGGCACCGGCGGCTGGAGCAAGACGGGGCCGGTCCCTGCGTGTGCCTCGCCTTTGTCTGGGCTGGGTGAGCACAAACTGCCGCGGGGAGGCATTTTAACCAGGAAAAAAAAACCACGCGGGGCTCGATTGTTCCCTGAATCCGTGGAAAATTCCTCCTGTTCCCTCTCCCCTTTGCTCGAGCAGCTCCAAAACATGCGCGTCGCGGAGGGGGGGTGGTGGGAGGGAGGTGTCTGTGCCTTTGGGGTGGGAGCTGCTGCTTTTTAATTCCTGCCTCTAAACGATTTATTGGGAAAGACTCGCTGGGGGCAGCACAGTGATCACAGAGCGTTTGGGGACCAGCCATTTAAATGTCGCCGGGAAAAGAATGGGAAGAAATGATTCCCCTCCATCCCATCCCATCCCATGCCCCATCCCATCCCTCCCGTTCCCATCTGGCAGGGGCCACGCCAGATGGCAGAGGTGGCCGTGGCAGAGGGTGCTGGGCCATCCCTGCCCGTCCCGAGCTCCCCTGGACTGGGGGCACTTCCCTGGGCAGGGGGGCAGGGAGCGGGCAGGGATGGCAGGGGGTGACGTGCTGAGGGCACTGCTTTGGTTCCCGTCCCACAGGCGCGGTGGGTCCCTCCGCCCTTCCATGCCCCTCGTCCTGGGTGCCCTCCTGCCTCCTCCCCGTGGATTGGCTTTGCTGTGCTGCTCCGGTTTTCCTTCATTGCCTTTTCCAGACCCTGCCTTGTCAGCCCGAATTTCTGGCTCCTTTGCTCATCCACGTCCCCGATTCTTCCCCTTCTCCCTTTTCTGTTCCCTCCTCCCTCTGCTCCCGGTGCTTCCCAGCTTTCCCCTTCACCTCCTGCTCTGGCTCTTGTGTTTCCTTTGTGCTCTTGGATATAAGGGAAGGAAGATCTCGGTGGGACATGGCTGAGGGGCTTTCATTAGGGTTTGAGGCTGACTGGGATGACTTTTTAGGTCCCTTTTTGAATTCCCTGTGCAAACCATGGACCCTCAGCACCCTGTGTCATAGGCTGGGTGGGAAGGGGGATTCCTGGTTCTGGGATGTGCTGAGCAGGGGATCAAGGATGATTTGGGGTTGTGGGATGTGAATGGTGGATAAAGGATGAATTTGGGGTTGTGGGATATGAACAGTGGATCAAGGATGATTCCTGGCTGTGGGATGTGGGAAACAGTGGATTGAGGACGATTTTGGATTGTGGGATGTGAGCAGGGGATCAAGGATGACTCCTGGATGTGGAATGTGGTGAGCAGTGGATCAAAGATGATTTTGGGTTGTGGGATGTGAGCAATGGATGAAGGATGATTTGAGGTTGTGGGATATGAACAGTGGATCAAGGATGATTCCTGATTGTGGGATGTGATGAGCAGTGGATTGAGGACGATTTTGGATTGTGGGATGTGAGCAGGGGATCAAGGATGACTCCTGGATGTGGAATGTGGTGAGCAGTGGATCAAGGATGATTTTGGGTTGTGGGATATGAGAAGGGGATCAGGGATGATTCCTGGCTATGGGATGTGGGAAGCAGTAGATTGAGGATTATTCCTGGTTGTGGGATGTGGTAAACACTGGATCAAGGATGATTCCTGGCTGTGGGATGTGGAAAGCAGTGGATCAAGGATGATTTTGGGTTATGGGATGTGGCAAGCAGTGGATTGTGTGTCCAGTCAGGGCACAGAAAAACTGTTGCTTGGCTGCCGGAAGCTGAACTGAACAAATCTCTGGAAGATCCTGTTGTTGTGGAGGGTGGATTTAGGGTTGAACCCTGTGACAAAAATTCAAAGAACTCCAGGAAACTCATCTGGGATCTTCTACAACCCACCCCAATAAATTTACTTACCCTCCTGTGTCGTGGAGCACAGCAGATGTTATTCCCTCTGTTCACAGGCAGGAAAGCTGTGACTCTGTGGGACGGGGGGATTATCCCTGTAAGTGCAGACCTGGAGCTCAGCCCAAGCCTCCTGCATGGATTTCTCCAGCCTGTGCCCATCAGCCCCATCCTGCCTCTGGAATGCCATGGGCAGCCCAGCCGGGCTGCTCCTCTCTGCCCTCGGTGTGAGCTGGGCTGATCCTCGAACACCCCCTTGGATTGGTGTTCCTGACACCTGCAATGCTTTTTGCACCCAGGAGACTTGGGCTGGGCCCTTTTGCCTGTGCTTTTGCCCCTTCCATTTGTTTTCTTCTGCCCTGAAATCCCTCTTGTGCCCCTGGTGTCCCTGAAACTCGGCGGGAGCCCCTTCCCACGGGGGTGGAACAGGGGATCCAGATCCTTAGCTGGGGCTGCCCGTGGGATGTGCCAGGAGCCACCCGACTGCCACTGCCATTGCCTTCACTCTCCAGGGCTCAAATTCAGGTTTGCAGCAAATCCTGACTCCTACGGCAACCAAGGGAGGGAAAATCATGGAATGTCCTGAGCTGGAAGGGACCTGCCAGGGCCACTGAAGGAGCTGGAGGCCTCTCCCCGTGCAGTGAGGAGCTGCTCCTGTCATTCCTCTCTGTTTGTTCTCTTTTTTTGCCCAAGACCTGGAGCTTTCAGGTTTCTGTGCACTGCCCAGGCCTGGCCAGGGGACAGCAGCGAGGGACACTGGAAGGGTTTCATTTCGAGTTCTTTAAAGCATTTGGGAAACTGCAGCTGAACTGCAGTGACTCTGCAGTGACCTCCTGTCCCTTCTCGCCTTTGAATTCCTCACTTCCTTCTTTTCCGTGGAAGTGGAGAGCTGCTCTGTTTAGGGACTGGTGAACTCCCCATCAGAGGCATCTCCAGTTACTTTTCTGTGGCTCTTGAGGTCCCAGTTTGCTGGTTTTCCCTGGAATGACAGTGTGGGAAGGCAGGGATGGAGCCAGGTGTGGCTCTGCAGCCTCCCCTCTGCCTCCCCCCCAAACCCAGCAGCCTCTCCCTGCTCAGTTTTGGCAATGATTTCACTGAGAAATCAAGGATCAAGAACTGAGCTCATGGCACGGGCGAGCTCCGTGGTTGAAGCCATCCCACGGCATTTTTTCCATGTGAATAACGTTGGGAATCCCTTTTTTGGGCACAGGTCACATCCCACCGTGGGCACAGTTACACCCAGAGCCATCCACAGGGATGCAGGGAATCCAGAGCCCCGGGGAAACTGGAGAAAGGTGGGGTGGAACTGGTGTAAATCCACAGTGATTCCGCTGGTTCTGCTGGAGTTAGACCGGAATTTCTGTCCACGTCCCCGACATGTGGGGACAGCGCCTGAAGGACGCGGGGAATTGAAGCCAATCTGGGAACTTCTGGCAGTGACCTTCATGCCTGAGGCAGAAATTGGGACAGCAGCGGAAGGAGCAGCTGGAGGTTGGATCCAGGTTGGATCCTGCCACGCCCAGGAGTTTATTCACTGTTTTCTTGTTACACTTCATCTCTCTTAGTCTGTAAATCACCCTCCCTTTGCACAACCTCGGATCCCAGATTGGCAGAAGTTACCCAGTTTTACCACTTATGCCATTTTCTGGCCTGTTTATGTCCCGTAAATTAAGTCAGTGATGAGCTTGGCAGGGGATCTTGGAAGTTTTTCCCGGCAGGATCAGTGTCTCCCCTTTAATTAAACATCACAGGTTCCTCAGGAATCCTCGTGCTGTGAAAAGCCTCACCACAGTAATTTATGGGAAATCTGTTTTGATGTGCAGAGCTGGGCCCTGCTTTTAACCTTGGACACAATTCCAGAGCTCCCGTAAATCATCTGACTGTGCTGGGCCTGTGAGTCGGGGGCTGAGCAGGCCTGAGTCTGAATTTAGGCTGAGCCTGAGAGCACAGCCACTTCCTGCAGGTGGGTTTAAAACCTTTTCCCAAAACATGGAACACAGCCCCTTCCTGCAGGTGGGTTTTCAACCCCTTTCCCACAGTATGGAACACTTGGCTCCAGCTGCATCCCACAGCAGTCAGATCCATGACTCTCTTCCATGTCTGTAGGCACTGATCTCTCTGGGACCAGGGACAGGAGCCAGGGAAGGGCTGGAGCTGTGCCAGGGGGGCTGGGATGGATCTCAGGGAAAGGTTCTTCCCCCAGAGGGTGGTGGGCACTGACCAGGCTCCCCAGGGCAGTGGGCACGGCCCCAAGGCTGCCAGAGCTCCAGGAGCGTTTGGACAACGCTCTGAGGGACAGGGGGGGATTGTTGGGGTGTCTGGGCAGGGCCAGGATTGGACTGGATGATCCCTGTGGGTCCCTTCCAGCTCAGGAGGTTCTGGGATTGTATGATGACACCTTTTCTGGATTTCAACCTGTTGCTTCCTAGTTACATCTCGACCCCAATTGTTGTGCTTTGTGAGTTGGGGGAGTGCTCCTCCCTGTCTGGAGCTCTCCGGGGTTGTTGTTTCCCTTCCAAGCTGACATTTTTCTCTCCTCAGTCCTTGCCCCAGTGGAAGCTCTGCCCTGTGCCCCACGCCCACCCCTTTCCTTGCTCATCTGTGCCTTTTCCAGGGGATCAGAGACTGCTCAGGGGATTCCTGCAAGCACAGGATGCTTTTTATCCACCAGCATCCCTCCCCCACTGCCAGCAGTTCCGCGGGAAGCCTTTCTGCTGCCTTAGCCCGAGCTGACATTTGCACAGTTCCATCCCCAGAGGCCCCGGAGCAGCATCAGCTCCTTTCCAGCCCAGCTCTGCACGTGGGTTACGGCTTTTCAAAGAGCCAAAGTGGTCCTGGTTACATGGATCGTGGTGTCTGGATCCCACCCCTCCTTCCAAGAGCTGGAGAAAGCTCCAACTGGCAGCAGGGAAAATGGAAGGCGGGAGGAATGTCCCTGGGACGGAGGATTTCCCCGTGTGAGTGGAAGAGTCCCTGCCCACCCTCTCAGCTGCCCAGCCAGGGCACTCCTCCTGTCCCCCCCGAGGGATGGGGGACAAAGGAACGGGCAGGAAAGCTCCTCCAGTCCCCCTGGGCACGGCAGAAGTTGCCCCACGTGATGGTGTTTTGAGCCACACCAGATTTCTCTGCTCCAGGGGCAAATCCCGTGTCACCGGGACAGGAGGGGTTCAGGCAGCTCCCATCAGGCAGGAGGGGCCACGGGGGTGTCCAAAAGCTGGGTTTTAAAGAGCAACCCTGAATGTTAACAGATGTGAAACATCTGCTTGGCAGGGACACCACGTGCCCAACCCCACCGTGGGTGTCAGGTCCTTTCCATCCCTCTCCCACATCCTTGCCCGTCGTTCCCACTGCCCTGCCTGCTTAGTCCTATTTATAGAGCGCCTTTCACCAGAGTCTCTGGGCTTTTAACCTTTATTCTTGGAAAATTATTCACTCCTTGGACCCGCCGTGCAGCAATTACTCACCCAAACTACGTCCCCAGCCTGACTTGAAAAGAAATTCCCACGAGGCAGCGCCGAATTCCCCGCGGCCAAACGCCGGCTGTGCCTTGTGCCAGGGCCTGTCCCGGCGCGTCCCGGGGTTCTCAGCCTGGCTCTGCTCTTCATTCACCTGCACAAAGGCTTTGCTGCCTTTGATGCCTCTCCCATGAGATCACACACCTTCCCAGGGCACAAGCAAAACACTCCCGATGGGATCCTGGCGCCGGCTTTCTCCAGGTTTCTTCCTCCTTCCCTCCCCGTCACCTGCTGGGCCACCACAGCGCCTGGAAGTGTTCAGAAAACACGTGGGTGTGGCACTGGGGGACGTGCTGGTGGTGCTGGTGGATGGCTGGGCGTGATGATCTCAAAGGTCTTTTCCAACCTCAGTGGTTCTGGGGTTCTCTGGTCGCTGCAGGACGGAAGATCCCAACGATTTGAAGAGCAGAGCCCAGCAATCTGGGGGTGGTCGGTTCCCCAGCTGGGGATGGTTTCCGTGGAGTCACCAGCACTCCTGAAGCACCTCCCTGGCATTTTGTAGGGTGGGAAATAACCAGCAGGTTGTTGGAGATGAGTGTCCCTACGTGAGACCCACCAACCCCACAAGGAGCCTGGTGAGGATGGAGAAGGTTCTTCTGCCCCACATCTCTGGAGGGCAGAGGGGGTCAAAGGGGTGGCACCTTCTGCTCTTTTTGCTCTTGCTGTTAAAATTCTTGGATATCTACAACATGGAACCACCTGCAGAGACCTCAGGGACCGCTGGCCCTGCTCCTTCCTGAGGTGCAGATCCCCGAGCCTGGCAAACATCTGGAGACTGGTGCCTGAGGCTTCTGCAGTGTTTCCTATGGAAAAAAAACCCTCGTGGTTCTGAGTGGCTCATCTGGGGCCTCACTTGGGGCTGGAGGAGGAAATTTCTTCAGGCTGTTGTTTGAATTTCAGGGAAACGGGAAGAAAGAAAATCAGCAGAAGGGCTCAGCTGGCTCTGCTTTTATCCCCCAGTGAGGCAGGCTGGGCACACGTGGGGTGAGGAGGAGGGAGGGGAACTGGTGAAATGGGGGGTTGTGGTAAAATACTTGGTTTGAAGTTTTGCTGCAAAGTGGGTCCCTTGAAGAGCTTTTAGCCAAACCAGGGGTTGGGTTAGGGGGAAGCTGGGCTTCAGCCAAACCAGGGGCTGGCAGGGGACCCCCAGGTCTTGCCACTGCCCTCCAAACCCCCTCCAGCTGCTCTGCCAGGATGGAGCCCATGGCTGGATCCAGGTCCCTGCTCCTTTAGTTGGGATGGACAAAGTCACCAAACCTTCCGTGTCACTTGAGGGGTCCTGAGCCAGGAGATCCCAGGATCCCCCACTGGTTTGGGTTGGGAGGGTCCTTAAAGCCCATCCAGTCCCACCCCCTGCCTTGGGCAGGGACACCTTCCACTAGCCCAGGTTGCTCCTTTGATCCAACCTGGCCTTGGACACTTCCAGGGATCCAGGGGCAGCCACAGCTGCTCTGGGCAACCTGTGCCAGGGCCTCCCCACCCTCCCAGCCAAGAATTCCTTCCCAATATCCCACCTCACCCTTGAGACCGTTCCCCCTTGTCCTGTCCCTCCATCCCTTGTCCCCAGTCCCTCTCCAGCTCTCCTGGAGCTCCTTTAGGTCCCAAAAGGGGCTCTCAGGTCTCTCTGGAGCCTTCTCTCCTCCAGGTGAACCCCCTCAGCTCTCCCACGGATGTGAGGGTACAGCCAGGGACAGATCCCGGCTGGCAGGGACCCCGAGCACTTTGCTGCCGGGGAGCAGCTCATCTCCTGCTCCTCTGCCCACTCCTGCCCCTGTGTTGCCATTGTTTCATCATTCCATCATCACTTCCAATATTGGTTCTCCCGGAGCCTGCAGGCTCCTGCCTCAGCTCCTCCCTGGCTCGCTGCCCTTCCCCTGCGTGTCTCTGCACCTTCCTGCCCCGTCCTGGGGCACATTTCATTACTTCAGGCCTTTTTTGCCAAGAAATACCAGACTGGTGTCGTAGACAACCTTGGGAACTCAGTCAGTCTGTGCTGAACTCTGTGAGCCGGGGTGAGATCCACACCCCGCCCCGAAACACAGCACGGGCTGCTGGGAATGGGGTGGGAAGGAGGGTCGGGAGGGAAACGAGAAGGGGCAGTGCTCATGTTGTCGTGTGGGATTGGAGGGAAAACAGCCCAAAAACCAGGGCAGAGCTCCAGACTGGATGATTCCTTAACTTTTGGGAGCCACCCTGGGTGGAGGGACTTCGAGCCCCTTGGAAGACCTTCCTCCAGGAGCCCCCTTGCACTCAGGGTTCATTCCTGAATCCTCTTCTCTGTCACTCCTTGAAGAAATCCACCAAAGCTTGTATTAATCACGGCAAGCCGGGGATTGCAGCCTGGCTTTTCCAGGGTGTTTACTTCCTTGTGGTGATGATGGAGCTGAGGAGGAGGATCAGTCCCAAAGAGGGGCCTTTGAGATGCCAAAGAGCCACAGATTTTCTTGGAAATCTCCTGAAACCCCCCAGAGAGCTGAGGGGGTTCACCTGCAGAAGAGAAGGCTCCAAGGAGAGCTGAGAGCCCCTTGCAGGGCCTAAAGGGGTTCCAGGAGAGCTGGAGAGGGACTGGGGACAAGGGATGGAGGGACAGGACACAGGGAATGGCTTCCCACAGCCAGAGGGAATTTTCAAATACAAATCTTGCTGTATGTACATAAATCTCGTATTTTAAATACAATTTGCTGTTTGAGCAGGACGTGGCTCGGGAGCACACGTCCAGCAGGGACATTTTAGGAAAGGCCTAGAAAACAATAAAGACCATGAGCTTTGATGTCTTCTTTCTTTGGAATTGGTGGCACTGGACAGCCCCTGCTCTGCGGGATGGGTTAAGTGTGGTGAGCAAAAAAGTTAATAATTAAGGATGTAGCTTTGGAAAGGGAGTTTGCTTCTATTTTGAGGCCATTTTAGGCTATTTTGAGGCCTAAATGGTTCCTATTACATAATATATTTCATTTGGCATTGCTGGATGAAAGCAGGGAGAGGGAAAGCTGGAGCAGAAGGAACTTCACTCAAAACCCCTCGTGCCCAGGTCCCAGCCTTTTCTGTTCTGCTTTTAATCAGGAGTAATTTGAACACCAGCTGCAATTTTGGAGAAGGAAAATTGTCCTCAAAGTTTCCAGAGCTCAGAAAGATGACAAAGCACCTCCGTGAGGGCCCAGCAGGTGCCTGGCAGGGACAAAGGGCACCAGGGCAGAGAGTCCTGGCCTTGCCAAGGGGACAAGGAAGCAGAACCCAAACCCCTCCGGCCTTCCCAAAGTGTCCCAAAGGAACTGAGAACCTCGTGGGGTCGGGGAGGAGGAGGAGGAGGGAGCAGCCGAGTCTGATGGTGTGGAACTTCTGCCTTGGGTTTCTGGAGTCTGCTGAGGTCTTGATTTGGGAATTCCTTGTCTGACAACAGAGAGGGAAATGGGGAACAGAGAGGGAGGCTCTGAGAAGCTGGGAAAGCCCAGCCGAGGGCCTGGGGGCAGGTGGGAAAGTCCTGCTCTTTGTGCTGTCCCTGCAGGACTTTCTGCTGTGCCTTGGGGTGAGTCTTGTGCTTTTATAACCCTCCTGAGACCCGAAGCTCTCCCAGAGCATCTCCTCCCCTCACTGTCCCACAGCCCAGCTCCCGGTGCAGCTGCTGAAATCTGGGATCATCCCTGGCCAGGGCGGGGGGATGTTCCTCTAGACACGGACTCATCGCTTTGGAACCGGGGGCTCAGTGGGGGTTTTATGTCATTGATGGTGTCAGGGAGCCCCGGGAGAGGTGCCAAATCCAGCAGGACCTGCTCCCCGTGGGAGCAGAGGGAAGCAGCTCCTTCCTTGGGAGTGGCTCGGAAAGGGAGGACCAGGTTGGCATGGGCAGCCCCTGCAGTGCCAGAACCTCTCGGGCTAAAGGCATTGATGTACCACCCAGTGCCACCCCTGAGGGAAGATTTGGGGTTATTGGGGTGTTATATATTCCCAGGATGTTCCGCACAAAGCTTCACTTTCCCCTAAATCTCCTTTTGCCTCCGTATCCCATGGCTGTTCCAGACCAAGAGCCCGATCCCAAACGGCACTTCCAAGGACAATCCTTTTGGAATGTCGTGGTCAGGCACAGTTAAGTGCTCGTTTTCTCCTCCTCGCAAAGAGCGGCAAATCTTCAAGGAGATTAACGATGAGCCCGGGGTGGTGCTGGGCCGGGAGATCACGGAACAATTAGGGAAAGCAGCCGGGACTGAAAGCAGCATTTAAGGGGATCTGGCATCTCCTGCTCCCGCTGGCCTGGATGCTGCTCCTGCTGCCCGGGAAAAAGGAGGGAAAGCCTCCGAGGTTTGGGAATTGGAGTATTCGGGTCAGGGTGGCTTTGATGTGGAGCTGCTCTGAACACCTGGAGATCATCCCATGCCGAGGGATCGATGCTTCCAGCGCCATCCCGGAGGTGGTGGGATGAGCCCATGGAAGGATTGTCCTCCACCGGCACTGGGGGGAACTGGCCTGGCTGGTGGGGTGTGGGTGTCCCTGGCCCCTGTGTGACCCCAGGGGGTGATTTGTGGGTGTCCCTGCCCCCTGTGCCATCCCCAGGGGTGGGATCTCTGCCTGCAGGACACTCCCGTGCTGTGCTTATCCCATGGGACACGGATGTCATGGACAGGGCGGAGGTGCAGGGTTGAAGGGGCTCCCCTCACCCTCTCTGTCACCCCCTCTGCTCTTCACAGAGACCCAACGAGCTCGTTCCCTCCCAAAGCACGTGCACACAGCCCCTGACCCGTGCCAAAGGTGTTCCAGGTGTGTTTTGTGCCCCACCAGCCTCATCTCCTGGTGCTGGGCGGCCCAAACTCCAGCCAGTCCTGGGCCTGAGGTCTGGGACTGGACCTTGCAGGGACCAGGACCTGGGGGCAGGATTTGGCTGCTCCTTGTCCTGCTCAGCCCTGCCTGGTTTGTCAGCAAGAGAAACCCAGACCCTGAGCACGGTCAGGACACGGCTCCCAGTGGGTCTGTGTGCCCAGCACCACGGGCTGGGCCTGCACGGAGGGAGGGAGGGAGGGAGAGAGGCAGGGAGGGAGGGAGGAATGAATGGAGTGATGGATGGATGGAG
>VXAY01000998.1:1490-36883 GCA_013399855.1 Oxyruncus cristatus
CAGGGTGCAACCAGGAGACCCTCCAGACAGATCTTCCTCCTGACTGTCCTCTACCTGATTCTCTGGGTCCAGGGCCTCATACCTGTTCTTTAAGGGCACCAGGGGAGATGATGGGGGTTGGAAGGGGATTCTTTTACCTCTCTGATCAGGTACCTGTTTCCATTCCCCTCCATCTACTTGGTTTGCTCCATCTGCCTGATGGCAGGAGGGGCAGGCCTTCACCATCTCCTGTTGGACTTCCTTTGGGGTCAAAAGGGTGCAACTCCACCTTTCACTTTCCCTAATGCTTCTTAGCCTCTCTGCCTCTTCCTTGAGCTCTGCCACCAGGCACAGCAAATCATTCACCTGCTCGCATCACACACAGAGGCCACTCACACTGTCCTCAGGTACTAAAGCCAGGCTCAAACACTGCACAGCCAGAGACCTGAACAGCTGCCTCCATCTTGGTGTCCTTCCTGGGAGGTTCTGTCTGTGANGGAGCTTCTGTCTGTGAACCCTCCCCTTGTGGTAATAGCAGCAACGGCTTTCCCTTTATTGGAAACCATTGCTGGCTTTAGTTGAGTTGTGGGAGAAGAGAAAAACAAAAATAAAAGCTCACCTGGGTGAGCTGGGAGGTGGCTGCATCCTCCTGCTTGCCCTGCCTGAACTGCCTCGCTTATTGCCGTGCCGTGTCCCTGTCTGCCTGCTCCTGTAACCCCTCACTCTGTGCTGTGCCGTGTCCCTGTCTGCCTGCTCCTGTAACCCCTCACTCTGTGCTGTGCCATGTCCCTGTCTGCCTGCTCCTGTATCCCCTCACTCCGTGCTGTGCCATGTCCCTGTCTGCCTGCTCCTGTANTCTTAGCCTCTCTGCCTCTTCCTTGAGCTCTGCCACCAGGCACAGCAAATCATTCACCTGCTCGCATCACACACAGAGGCCACTCACACTGTCCTCAGGTACTAAAGCCAGGCTCAAACACTGCACAGCCAGAGACCTGAACAGCTGCCTCCATCTTGGTGTCCTTCCTGGGAGGTTCTGTCTGTGAACACACCCCTTGTGGTAATAGCAGCAACGGCTTTCACTTTATTGGAAACCATTGCTGGCTTTAGTTGAGTTGTGGGAGAAGAGAAAAACAAAAATAAAAGCTCACCTGGGTGAGCTGGGAGGTGGCTGCATCCTCCTGCTTGCCCTGCCTGAACTGCCTCGCTTATTGCCGTGCCGTGTCCCTGTCTGCCTGCTCCTGTAACCCCTCACTCTGTGCTGTGCCATGTCCCTGTCTGCCTGCTCCTGTATCCCCTCACTCCGTGCTGTGCCATGTCCCTGTCTGCCTGCTCCTGTAACCCCTCACTCCGTGCTGTGCCATGTCCCTGTCTGCCTGCTCCTGTATCCCCTCACTCCGTGCTGTGCCATGTCCCTGTCTGCCTGCTCCTGTAACTCCTCACTCTCTGCTGTGCCACGACCATTCCTGTTCGCTGCATTCCAGGTCCCCTCACTCCCAGCAGCCATTTAAATCCCTCGTGGACAAGCTCGGCTCCACCCTCTAGTCAGCTGATTTGCCTCCCAGGGTAGCTACAGCAACTTCTTGTGCTTAAAAAAGAAGAGTTTTGTTGCTCCAATTCCCGTATTTTGGATTTGGTGGGTTGCTCTCAGTGTCAGCCTGCAAAGCTGGAGTGATGTCACGTGGAAGGAGCTCTGGATCCTCTCCTGGTCAGACAACAGAACACAACCCCTGTAACTGCAACATCCCTGCTTCACTTTCCAGGCTGTGCAGGATCTGGGATGCACGTTGGAAGCTTCTCCTTCCAAAGCCTGTGCACAGAATGATTTCCCTGTGGATCCACTGATGCCTGTGAGATTTTTGTGCAGATCTCAGACCCAGTCTGGTTATCTGGAGTTGTCAGTTGAGGCTCTTCCCATCTCCCAAGTTCTCATGAGCTGTTTTCCTGTCTGAAATTGCACCTGTCCAAGAGTTGCCAGTGGTTCTGCACCCAGAAGTCTTTGGGATGGAGAGCAGGGGAAGGACATTGGTGACTTGGTCACTGGAGCACAAAGGGTCCCGACTTGCCCTCAGTGACCAGGGAGTAGATTTCACAGAATATTCTGAGTTGAAAGGGACTCATAAGGTTGAGTCCAGCTATTAAGTGAGTGGCCCACACAGGGATCAAAGCCACAACCTTGGTGTTACTGGCACCATGCTCTGACCAGCTGAGCTCGTTGGTCAGCTCTCAGGGCCTGTGCTGAGGGCAGGTGTGAGATTCCAAGTCCACCTGACTCCTAATACCCCAAATTCTTATTTATTCTGCAGTCATGTGTGAAGATGAATTTCTCCTCTGAGAATAAGTCTGCTGGGACTTGGATCTGTTTGTGCCAGATGCATCCCCAGCCAATATTAACCCTCCCAACCTCTCGCACTAATGTTCCCATGAGGTTGTAATTGTCACGAGTTGTGCAAAAGGTAATGGTGCAAAAAGCTTCAGTAGAAACTGCTGTGACCAGGACAATCCTGGCCTGGTCAATCCTATCACCTGCAAACCATCCTTACACAGGATCCCAGACTGCTTTGGGTTGGAAGGGACCTCAAAGCTCATCCAGTCCCATCCCCTGCCATGGGCAGGGACACCTTCCACCAGCCCAGGTTGCTCCAAGCCCTGTCCAACCTGGCCTTGGACACTTCCAGGGATCCAGGAGCAGCCACAGCTTCTCTGGACAACCTGTGCCAGGGCCTCCCCACCCTCCCAGCCAGGAATTCCTTCCCAATATCCCATCTAACTCTGCCCTCTGGCAGTGGGAAGCCATTCCCCTTGTCCCCAGTCCCTCCAGTAAATAGTCTCTCTCCACCTTGCTTGTCAGCTCCCTTCAGGTCCTGGAAGGCCACAGTCAGGCTCCTGGAGCCTTCTCCTCTCCAGGTGGACACCCCCAGCCCTCCAGCCTGTTCGGTGTTTTCCTGTGCTTGTCTCTGCAGGCAGGCTGAGCGGTGCTGCCGGTCGTGAGGCCCGTCATCCATGGTTTAGACCGTCAGGATGTGGGGTTCCTGACCTGTGGAATGTTGCTCTTGCAGGCACAGATCACCATGAAGGTGATCCAGGGGCTGTACAGTGGCGTCACCACGGTGGAGCTGGACACGCTGGCGGCTGAGACGGCTGCCACCCTGACCACCAAGCACCCCGACTACGCCATCCTGGCCGCCCGCATCGCCGTCTCCAACCTGCACAAGGAGACCAAGAAGGTCTTCAGTGGTGGGTCAAACGTCCGGCTGCTCGGGGGGAGTTACTGACGGGGGACTGGGAGCTTTGGGCATGGAAATGGAATTTATGACAAGTGTACTGTTCAGTGCTTAGTGCTGAGCAGGTAGAACAGTTGTGTGTTTGTGGGGCTGGAGGGAGTTGTTTTAGAGGGTGGGCATTCCTGCCTCTTCCGTCCCTCATCCCAGTGCCAGGTGACGCAGGTGCAGGCCTGGGGATGTCCTTTTCACTTCCTTTTTCTTTGCAGATGTGATGGAGGATCTTTACAACTACATCAACCCTCACAACGGGAAGCACTCCCCAATGATCTCTAGAGAAACGCTGGACATAGTTCTGGCCAACAAAGATGTAAGCAGTTGTTTTTCTCCACTTCAAAGTTTTCAGAATTCAGTGAAATACTTTAGATAATTTACTTTTATTTTTTAAGCAAGCCATGTTTGTTCTAGGGCAAAAAGCCCATGCAGAAATCAGTGCAGGGAATGACTGGAGGGTTTAAAAAGAGGGGATGGAGGAGTTTCGTTCCCATAAGGACATTTCTGTAGTAGAATCTATTTCCTTGGGTGTCCCCAGTGCCATGATCAGCACAAGTGATTAAAGTACCCTCTGCTGGAGCAAAGTGAGGCAGCACAGAGGGGACAGAGGAGGTTTGGGTTCAGGTTTTGGCCAGAAATGCCAGGAAGGGCTAGCATTGTTTGACCCTAATGAGGCCCCAAGGGCTGATTGTGAATGTCAGTTTTGTCTGTTGTTCCCTGGCAGCGCCTGAACTCTGCCATCATCTACGACAGAGACTTCTCCTACAACTACTTTGGCTTTAAGGTAAAGAGCACGTTACTCAGACTCTGTTGGGAAATGATGGGAATGCTTGTGGATTTGTCTGGATTGGGGCAAGGGGGGCACTGGAGGAGGTGGGATATCACTGGGGTTATAAAGGACAAAGAGTGAAAACCCAGACAGAGCAGCTTCCAGTGGGATAAATCATGGAGTGTTCCTTGCTGCTGGAAGGGCTTGTAACTGCTGGGGTCTGTTTCAAAGCACATCACACTGAATGTTGTTGAATGCCATTCCTCAGGGAAATAATCTGATCCTTAATAAACCAAAAAAGGGATTTTTGCTTTCCCTGTTGTTTTGTGGAGCAGTTGCTGTCAGTGTGTCATCCCACACATTTATCCTCTCCTGTGCTGCTGGAACATCTCCCGTACACCAGCCCAGTGTGCTGAGCCCCCCGCCTGCTCCCCTCACACCCTGCTGTGCTGGATTGCTTTTGGGAATGGTGCTGGGTTTAGGGCTCTCTGGAGGGTTGGCTGGAGGGTTCCACTCTTCCATAGCTCTGGGCACTGCAGAGAGGTCCTGTGGCTTGAGGGGCAGTGTGGAACCTCGTGGCCATGCTCCACGCTCCATAAGCCAAAGCAGAGCCGTCCGTGTTGAAATCTTCCAGTGGGCTTGTGGGTTTTCAGTCATTAATCACCTGATTAAGCTATTAAGGAGAGGAGGGACAGAGTGCAGGGCTGGTGAGGCCTGGGATGAGGAGTGTGGAGTTGCTGGAGTTTGGAGTTAAGAGGATTTAAATATTCAAATCTGCCTGCCTGCTAAAATCCATCCTCTCTTTTTACAGACTCTCGAACGCTCCTACTTGCTGAAAATCAACTCCAAAGGTAAGAGCTGTTCCTCGTGCTAAGCACTTCATACATTTGAGTCAATCTAATTAAATTAAAGTTTAGCTACTGTGCTGTCATGGATGGTTATTGCAGGCCCTTGGCTTGGAAATCCTTGGGCACCAGAAAAGGGTCAGAAGTTAACTGTAATATCATACAGGTGAAAGATAATGGATTCTGGATTGGATATTTGATTGGATTGTAACTGTTAATACGAGTGAGGTTTTTCCTCCTCTATGAGAGCAGCTGAGCACTGGAGCAGGTTGTTCTTGGGTTTTTCAAAGCCTGACTGGTGAAGTCCTGAATAAACAGGCCTGTGCTCTTAGCTGGCTCTTCTTTGGCCAGGGCTGGAGATCTCCTCAAGTTCCTTCCAACGGTGTGAATCCACGAGAACTCTGGCTCTCGTGTCCCATTGCACATTGTTTGTAGCTTGTTGCCATGATCTGTGTGTGTCTGTGCTGACAGTGACTGTCACACTGGGCCTTCTTCCTCCGTGGCTTCCTGGGTGTAGCCGGAGAGTGAGAGGCTGGACAGGACCCAGACAAGTGTGCTGGGACCCCAAAATTCCAATGTGCTGGGCTGATGCCACAGAGCCTCCAGCTCTGGGGTCTCCAACATCAGAAGGCTGTGGAGCTGCTGGAGAGAGTCCAGAGGAGGCACCAAGAGGATCAGAGGGATGGAGCAGCTCTGCTGGGAGGAAAGGCTGAGGGAATTGGGTTCAGCCTGGAGAAGAGAAGCTTTGGGGTGACCTCTCTGTGACCTTCCAGTACCCAAAGGGAGCCCACAAGAAAGATGGAGAGAGACTACTTCCAAGGGCCTGGAGTAACAGGACAAGGGGGAATGGCTTCCCACTGCCAGAGGGCAGGGTTAGGTGGGATAGTGGGAGAAATCCTTCCCTACAAGGGTGGTGATGCTGGCAGGACTTAAAGAATGCAATGAATTGCCTCAAAAGACTGTCAAAGAAGGAAGGCTTATCCCATGAGATAAACCACCACCACAGGAATTTGTGATAAGCACAGACTGGCAACAACAGGAACCAGGTCTGGTAAGGCAAACACGGGTAACCTACTCAAACCAAAATTCCCACTGTGGAAAACTGTGAGAAAGGAAAACATTAACTACAGACCTAAATGAAGGTGAAGGTTTGAAATCAGCACACCAACAAAATTCCACTGTGCAAGCTGTGGGGAAGGAAAGCAACTGCTCTCACCCATGCCATCCCAAGTTGTGGGAACATCTGAGACTCCCTGTGAATATCCAGGACTTGGACTGTATAAAAGTGGTGCCCCAGGAGCACGACTTTGGGACCCTCAGCACTGAGAAGACCAGAAGAAGGACCCAGTGGGACACTGTCAGAATCCACGTGATGGTGATATGTTTACCTATTTACTTAATTTTTGTCTCTCTGTCACTCTCTTTCTCCCCTGCCTCCTTCTCTCTCTATTTCTCTCTCTCTCCCTCATATTTACCATTAAATAAAACCATACTATTGACTTTGGGGTATGGTCTCTTTTGCACCTTAATTTGAACAGAGGCATCTTTTAATAACTGGATCCTGACAGAGGCTCTGCGTCACCAAAAGACTTGTCTGCTGCAGCAACCCACAAAGAAACAGCTGCTTACCTGCCCAGCCCACCTCTCCCTGAATATGCCTCCTAATTCGGGCTGGGAGAGGTGAGATAAGGGTGCTGTTGTCCAGCTATGCCAGTGCAGGAGGATGTGCACCCCTGAAGCTACAAACTGGATTTCCAGGTAAGGGAAGAGGCTGATGAGAGGCAAATCCTGGCAGGTGGGATGGTCCTTACCAGGTCAGTGTCCTCCCTTACATGATGACTCAGCTGTGAAAACCCCTCTGAGGAGCACCTTCACACCTAGTCAAAGGCTCATGACATGTCCCTGACCCAGTATGACATCACCCATTGTACAACTCCCTGCCCCAGGGGAGGTATCTGGTATTCCCACCTGAACCCGGGTGTATATAACTCATGAAACCTCTGAGTTTGGTGGATTCCCCCCACGGATCAAAACCATCACTGTGACAGGACCACGACCACCACTTCAACCAACAGGCACTGAAGCTGCAACTACCCTGTCTCCTTGCTGGATCCAGTGGGTGCTGACTGTGTATCTTTCTGCTTCTGTCCTTTCTTCCTCTTGCTTGTCCCCACACATTTCCTTAAGTGTTCTTTTTATGCTTTTATGTTGCTGTATTACTGTGGGTAACAACAACCAGCATGGCTGTGTGTATTTGTGCTTAATTAGACACCGTTACTTTTGGTCCGTGTTTGGCCCAGCCACCTGCGAGAGTCTGTTCTTCTGCCAAGCTATGAGAAAACAAGCACTGAGAAACAAGAACTCCGTCCTTGAAGGAAGCATCTTGTATGAACGGAAATTAATTGGGGCCTGGCTATTGGCCGATGGCCCTCCAAGGACACCTGAAGGAGAAAGTGAAGAGGAGGAGGATGAAGGAAGCCCCCAGACTCATTTAGGAAAGACCCCCAAGGTGCAGCACGCCGACGCACAAGGGGCACCACTTACACAACGGGGGGAGGGACCGAGGGCCTCTGGCTGGGCGGTGCTGGCCACACCTGCCCAGGTAGGCGTCACAGGTTCATTGTATAAAAAGCGGAGTAATAAAAGCATTGTATTAAAAAAAAGCCTTTTATAAAAAGCATGCTGGCAGCAGGTTCAAGCTGCACACGGCGCACAACATCACCTCTGCAGGGACCCTGCTCAGCCTGCCGGTGCTCTGGGGATGCAGCTTCTGCTGTGGGGAATTCTAAGCATTCTGGGGTCAGTGAGACAACCTCGTAAGTAGCGCCTGAGTGAGTGGGGGGTTCTCTTGGTTTCTGTCCCTTTTTCTCTTCCTGTCTCTCGGTTTCTCATCTTGTTGGCTACTTCTTTGTACAAAATGTTTTGTTGAACTTTCAGTGGTGTACTGGTTTCACTTGGGCAATCTCCGGGCTGCACTGTGTGAGGAATTACATGCACACAGGTGCCCCAGACACGGGGCCACAGCTGAGCATCTGGGAAAAGCTGGTTTCCCAGAGTCAAACACTGATCAATGCAGTGCTGGTTTACAGCGGGCACACAAAACACAGAGCCTGTTCTCTGGTGCCTTTTCTGTTAACCTCTGCAACTTCTTTTCTATCAACTCTTCTCCCTGGCAGGCAGGGGGAGAGACTGTAAGGGTAGTAGAAGACCCTTCCAGAAGATTTATGGTGAAGAGACCAGAACTTGTTTCGCTTTGGAGGACTTTCCTGCCCAGAAGAGGCATCTTCCCCAAAGACAGTTCTAGATGTTTTCTCCTCCTGCCTTCCAGAGGAGCTCTCCCTGGCATGAGAAGATAAGTCTTTGCAGACATGTCGAGTGCCCCCTCAGAGCAGGGGGCCAGAGCTGATAAAAGCCTTGAGAAGAAGAGCAGGGGCCATGTCTTTGCCCAGGCCCGTGTTTCAAACACCATTGAGATTAATGTTCTGTAAGTGTAGTGTTCTCAACTTTGGAAATAAATTTTCCTACCACCCTTCCACTGCCTGGCATTTTGGCGGTGTGTCACTGTCACGTGAAAAGGGGCAGAAATGCAGAGATTTCTTGTCCCACATGTAGTAATGTATTTTCTGTTGGCTATCAGTGTCCCCAGAATATCAAAGCCTTTTAAAGCCCAAAACAGTCTGTCCACACCTCACCCAAAGAGACCCTTTGCTGGACAGATTCACTGCGATGGACAGGACTTCTGACACTCTGAGATGGGGATGGCACTTCATGGCAATGGAGAACCTTCTCAGCAATGTTCTCCAAGTTACGAGGCTGCCAGCACCAGAAACAGCCTGGCCTAACTCTAGCAGCTCTAGAACTAAAATCTAAACACTTCTGTTAACACAAAGCAAAAAAAGAAAGAATATAGCCACTTCTCACTAACACACATTTTAACTCACCAAGATAAGGAAATGCACACCTCAGAGCAAACCCCAAACAACGAGTCGGCAATAAAGTACAACATAGGACAGCCAAAAAAAGAATACAAAGTAAGATATTTACCAAGTTACAAGGCATAGGGCAAGGTAAAATTATTATCTATAATAAGGTATCTGGGGGGTAAAGGTAAAAGAGGGTAATCTATAAGGTGTAAGGCAAGGTCAAGGTAAAGGAAGCAGAGTAAATGGGTGCTCACCCCTGCAGTGTCCGAAGGAGCGGGAGGAGACAGGGCAGCTCGTTAGTTCCTCCTGCGGAGATGATGGAACTTCTCCTTGGTTTCTCTCATGTCCGATCTCTTTCCATACTTTTTTTCCTAAGGCAGTTTGAGAGACTGTAGTCAATAATAATTTTGGGGGTGACAGATAACACAGGCCTACGGGTCAGCTCCTGGTGTTCCCCATGGATGTTGTGAGGAAAGGCCATGCTATTTCTGTAACACTCCACCCTTCGTTAATCCTAGCAGTCTGTTGCTGGGAAGTCTCCCCATTTTGTTGAGGCCTTTCGGGAAACCATCGGGGTGTCTTTGTCCCTTTTTGTGTAGCCCATGATCATCTGACAATGGGTTTCTGGGAATGCCCCCTCCTGGTGCTGAGGTGTTTCCCGTAATGGATCGGGAAGGTCACCGTGGCCTTAAAATGGTCTCTCACCCCACAGGTACCTGGGTGTTATGTTACTTCACAGAGACACACACGAAGTGTTCATGGAAAAGAATCTTCTCCCAGGCTGGGCTCCCAGGGCAGCAAATTTCCTTGAGCAAAGGCAATTTTTTCTCTCCTCAAGCAACTCTTCAGATAGCCTTTGCCCCTGACATTCCACCTCCTCACTCAAGGAAGCATTTCCCGCTGGGACTGGAAGTACAGGGCGTAATAATGTGCCGAGGCACCTGGCAAAGCGTACAGGAAAAGGACTAAAGATGTAACGCCGTGAGGTGAATGTCCCTGTGCTCTCACGACATTAAAGCGCCCAGCCAGCGGAGCAGCACCCTGAGGCAGGGCAGCTCAGTCGCCCCTGGAGCCCCGCCCCAGCCAAAGTCCCTCCGTGCAGCGGGCTCGGTGCCAACATGGCAGCAGGACATGACGTCTGGCGGGAACCGCGCGCGCGGTTTGGAGACACGAGGCGGCGCCTCGGCAACCGGAGCGGGAAAACTCCCCTGCACACAGAACTCCCACGTGATTTCTCTAACACCCCAATCCCGAAGCCTCAAGCTTTACTGCGAGTGTTGCTCTTATGTAAGGCTCTGAGAGTTCCCACTTGAACTTTTGCAGAGCCTTTAGTTCTTTAATACCTTGAAGTTGTGTAAAGAGAAAGTGCCGACAGACTTTCCCAAAACTTAGGGAGAAGTTTTGGCATCTTGGCCAAAGGTTCGCAGGAGTAACGTACAACTGGGAAGAAGTGTTTCACTAAAGCACCCGGCAAACAGCAGCCCCACACAACCTACCAACAACCCCACACTACTCACCACCAGAGAATGCTCTGGAAGTCTGGCTCCACATGGCGGCGAGGGCTCCGGAGAGGGAAGAGAGAGAGGAATTCTGTGCTCCTGTATTTATGTGCTCTGGGTGCTGTGGCCGCGCCTCCAGGGCCGGACTGACAGCCACTCCGTCCTCCAGGCCAGAGTGAGGGGTGGGGCCTCCCACCTGGGCCCTCCCACACATGGAGTTGGTTGGTTCCACCCAGTAATCAAATCATCCACTGAGGTAAGAGTCCAGTCTCTCATGACTCAAGACACGTCAGACGCCTGGTCCAGAGCCGTGTGCTCACCCGGGCCTGTTGCTATTAAAAATACCTTCAAGACTCCAAAAGTTCACCCTAACGGTCAGCCAAGGTAGAGCGTTCCACAAAGCACTGACCCAGCACATGCCAACACACACAGCTCAGCAGAATCCAACCGACTGGCTTTGAGTTATCCAAAATGCTAAATAAGAAAAGAGACTGAAAGAGAGAAATAAAGAGACTAAGAGAAAGAAAAGGAGTAAAGAAAAGGAGAGAAAAAAGATTAGGATGAGGAAAAGGAGTAGAGATAAAGCAGAAGAGAGGAGAATAAGAGAAAAATAGATTATCACATACCTACCATCGAAGAATCCTATGGCAGTCTATCTCCACGAGGCAGGTCCTGAGAGGAAAGACAAGGTTGACTCCATGTGCTGCTGTTCCTCTGTGGCCACTTCTCCGGGCAGGACTTTGTGCTCACTGACCCCTGGGTGCCTTCAGGCCGGTGCAGCCAGTCAAAGGCTGGGTGAGGAGCTCCAGGGCATGGTGTGAGCGGGCCCCCAGGCTGCCCTTTGAGCGACAGCCCCACTGCAGACCGACCTGCTGCACTCCAGGGCAGCTCACGCTCAACTGACTCCATGGCCTGTGGGCCAGTCCCTGGCATAGACCCCATCTCCAGCCAGGCTTCCAGGGGGTCACTGTCACCAGGAGAGTGGCCATGGGGGCCCAGGGGACCCAGCACTTGTTGCTGGGCCATCTGATGACACAGGGAGAGCCTGTTCTCTCCTGTTCTCTGGTGCTTCTTCTATCAACCTCTTTCTCATGCCCATGACATCAAAGTGCTGTTCTCCCCAGCATTTCATCGTCTCTCTGTTCCCAGCAGTGGCCCCAGGAGTGTCTGTGAAAACCTTCTCTTTTGTCCCACGGAGTCACCCTCCTTGGCAGGCAGGGAGAGAGGGACATGTAAAGCTAATCCTGGCAAAGAACCTTCTTCCAGGCTGGGCTTCCAAGGCAGCAAAGTTTCCTTGAGCGAACGCTGTTTTTTTCCCTCCTTGAGCAACTCTTCTGAAAAGCTTTCCCCTGACAGCTCCATACCTGTTTTCCTTTGCAATCAAACTGTTCTAAAATAAACTCTACTTATATATATTTACAAACACCAGTCAGTGTTGTTTCATTCTAATGGGATCTATTAATAAGAACCTAGGTTACCATGCCCTTCTGGGGCAGGTCGTAACGCCCTGGCACAGGCTGCCCAGAGAAGCTGTGGGTGCCCCTGGATCCCTGGAAGTGTCCAAGGCCAGGCTGGATGGGGCTTGGAGCAACCTGGGCTGGTGGAAGGTGTCCCTGCCCATGGCAGGGGGTAGAAGGGGATGGTCTCTGGTGTCCCTCCCAACCCAACCAATCCGTTGAGTGACTGTGTCTGTCCCCCGCAGTTGCTGAGCGCCCTCAGCACATGCTGATGAGGGTGTCCGTGGGGATCCACAGCGACGACATCGACGCTGCCATCGAGACCTACAACCTGCTGTCGGAGCGCTGGTTCACACACGCCTCCCCCACGCTCTTCAACGCCGGCACCAACCGCCCCCAGCTCTCCAGGTACCCCTCAGGGCACAGCCAGCACAGAGGGAGGGTCAGGGCTGTGCAAGGGAAGTGCTTTCGCAGCCTCTGGAGTCACCAGCTGTGTGTCTGTGAGTGTTTCGTGGAGTTTTGAGCAGCTGCGGTCAAATTTAACCTGTCTTTGGGTAAAAATACACAGGTTCCTGTGAACTTTTGGAAATCCTTGCATGTCTCTATTGTACTGAGACGTTCCTGATGTGCAGGGTCTGCAGCAGGTTATGAAATTAATCTTGGTGATTGTTTTATAGAACATGCCAGAGGCAGAAAGCATAACTACAAGGATTTTAATCTACAGATATAATATACAGGTTTATATTTTATAATGCTTTATGTCGGTGTATTAGGAAAAGGTTCTTCCCCCACAGCGTGGTTGGCACTGCCCAGGCTCCCCAGGGCAGTGGGCACGGCCCCAAGGCTGCCAGAGCTCCAGGAGCGTTTGGACAACGCTCTCAGGGACAGGGGGAGTGTTGGGGTGTCCTGGGCAGGGACAGGGCTTGGACTGGATGATCCTTGGAGGTCCCTTCCAGCTGAGGATATTCCATGGTTCTGTGATTAAAAATGTTTGGTAACAGAGGCATCAGCAGTACAACTATTGCTCGTGCTGTTTTCTGAGACCGTCCTTTATTCCACCTTCACCCCTGTGGGCGTCCCTTGAGGAGCATGTCAAAGGTTCCGTGTTCACCTTGGTTTTTTGCAGCCTGGTGAAACTCTTGACTTTCCCTTTCCCCCTGTGTGCACTAAAGCCCTTTGTTCCCACCAGCTGCTTCCTGCTGTGCATGAAGGACGACAGCATCGAGGGCATCTACGACACCCTGAAGCAGTGTGCCCTCATCTCCAAGTCCGCCGGGGGCATCGGCCTCGCCGTGAGCTGCATCCGAGCCACGGGCAGCTACATAGCTGGGGTGAGCCTGCAGGGGCCTGGCACAGGGATTCGCTGTGTTTTCTCTCAGGAAATAGGGTTTTTTTGGTTGCCAAATCGGTGCTGCTTCTGCTGACTCAGTTCAGCCCAGCAGTGAGTCTCACTCAGTGGTCCTTCCCTTGCCCTGAGGCAGAAAGGTTGGTTTTCCTTGATGTTTTGGCTTCCTAATGGAAGTCCTTCCAATAGGAGGATCTTATTCCACTGTTTGAGCAGACAATTCCAACTTACTTATGCATTAGCAGCCTAGGAATATGCCCTGGTGCATTAGCCCTTTGCCTTTCTGTATCTCTGGCTGCCCCAGAACATCTGTGGATGTGTGTTTGGGGGTTTTTGTCACACTGTGTATAACACCTGCAAGCCTTTAAGTGACATAATAGAGGAAAGAAATTAGGAGAGACATTTTATTTACTCTGGGACTAGTAGCTTATATATATTAAAAAAAAAGAGTTGGTGGAGGGACTACAAATAATTGGGGGTGATCAGTTCTTGGCTCTCAGTGCCAGAGCTTTTCAGACTGCTGGAAGGCACGCAGGAAATGCAGGCGTGTCCCTCCAGGGAGTCTCCTTTCAGCGCTGATGTTTTTCCTGTGCCCCTGCAGACAAATGGAAACTCCAACGGGCTCGTTCCGATGCTGCGGGTCTACAACAACACCGCCCGTTACGTGGATCAGGGTGGAAACAAGGTACTGCCCTTGCTTTCCTTAGGGTCCAGAGGGAACCTGGGGTCAGAGGGAGAGGCTCCACACCTGGGAAGGGTTGTCCCAGTAATGTCAGGGAGCTGGTGGGTGACACATAGTTAAGAAAGGGCATTTCCCCCCTTCTGTTTTTACTCTGGTGTTCCCCTTCAGTTCCCAGATAGTCTGGGGTGTTGTGTGCACTTGGGAGCAGAGCTGGAGGTTTTCTTTCCTCGGACAGTTTGTTCTGATCTTGCCTGTGTTCCATGTACCAGAGACCTGGGGCTTTTGCCATCTACCTGGAGCCGTGGCACCTGGACATCTTTGAGTTTCTGGACCTGAAGAAGAACACGGGGAAAGAAGAGCAGAGAGCCAGAGACCTTTTCTTTGCCCTCTGGATCCCTGATCTCTTCATGAAACGGGTGGAAACCAACCAGGTGAGAAGCCTGATTGGCACAGAGTAGGTATGTTAATGGAGGGACAGGAGAGCAGCCTGGGGGGAGCTCAGGAATTTCCTGAGGGAGCTGCTGCCCCTCATCTGAGAACTTGACTGTGCAGGTAGAGGATGGAGCTGGACAACTCCAGTGGGATACTTCACTTCAGGGCTTAATCTTTCAGCCCCTGACTCATGTACTTAAACTGCTAGACTAAATTTTTACTGTGGAGTTTCCTTAAAACATCAACACTTTCTCAGTAAATTGTTCTATGTCTGCTTGTATTTCACACAGAATCCCAGACTGGTTTGGGTTGGGAGGGACCTTAAAACTCACCTGGTGCCACCCCCTGCCATGGGCAGGGACACCTTCCACTAGCACAGGTTGCTCCAAGCCCCGTCCAGAGTGGCCTTGGACACTCCCAGGGATGGGGCAGCTGCAGCTTTGATTAACAGGGTGCATAAAGATTTCCTCTGAATATTTTTCCTTCTTACAGGACTGGTCCTTGATGTGCCCAAATGAGTGTCCTGGCCTGGATGATGTCTGGGGAGAGGAATTTGAGAAACTATATGAGAGGTAAGAAGAGTGAATAGATGTGCAAACTGTGTCATCTCTCACAGAGCTGCCCATGGGATCTGGGGCAAGGCACAGGATTGTGGGCAGGGGGTTCATCATCATATACTGATAAAGGGGTGAAGAAGGGGGATGTGTCCTTCACACTGTGACCTGCTCAAGGTAGGGCTGTGTGTGAATGATCACTTCAGCTGGTGAGAGGGAGGTCCTGCAGTGATCCCCACTTAAAGCTTTCCATGGCTTTGCTTGGAACTTGCTGTGTGGATGTTGTAGCGTAAGATTTGCTTCCCTTAAACAAGAACAGCGTTGCTGCCCTGCTGTGCTCGTTCAGAGCTCAGAGTTCAGCAGTTCAAGGTTCTTGGCTGCCTGAGGACCTGATAAGTTGGGAAGGGCTCTCTCCCTGTCCTGTGGGAGCCTGGGGCTGACGGCACCGTGCGCCTGTTGCAGCTATGAGCGGCAGGGCCGCGTGCGCAGGGTGGTGAAGGCCCAGCAGCTCTGGTACGCCATCATCGAGTCCCAGACGGAGACTGGCACGCCCTACATGCTCTACAAGGACTCCTGCAACAGGAAGAGCAACCAGCAGAACCTGGGCACCATCAAGTGCAGCAACCTGTGCACCGAGATCGTGGAATACACCAGCAATGAGGAGGTGGGTGGGGAACGCGCAGCGTTTGGGGCAGCTGGGAGGGCTCCTGTGGCGGCCCTTGGAAATAGCATCCAACTGTGGCCTGGGGAAGGGAACAGGCAGCTGAGAGACTTCTGACATGAGTACTGAGCTCTTCCACTGACTCTGTGGGTTCCTCTCCCTTCCCACTGCTATGGAGGGTTTGGGATAAGACAGGAACCCATGAAAGGGAATCTCCGAGAGCTGAGGGAGCACTTTGCCCTGCTGGGAGCTGGTGTAAGCAGCTCTTCAGCATCTGCTTTAGGAAAACCCCGCCTCTCTGAGCCCCAGTAGCAATGCCTTGAGTTCCCTGTGGGCTCCCCTGGTCTCAGAGCTCCATGGATGTGCTGTGGCTGGGCTGCAGCACAGCTAAAAAAGGTGAAGATGGACATAGAGATGGGTCAGTGCTAATACAGGGCAGGGAGTTCCAGAGCAGCCAAGCTCTGAGGCTTCTGTGACTGAAAGGATGAGTTTCTGCTGCCTGTGCTGCTGGTGGTTCTTTAATTCACATACTTCAGAATATTCATCAAATTCTGAGTGGTCTGGAAGAGATGGAGCCATCTCTCCTGCCTGCACTGCACAGGAAACCTTTACTGACTTCTTTCAGGTCTCCCAGGGCTGAAAGTAAAGCTGGTGTTAAAAAATGACCAAGAAAATGTCCTGGTGTATCTGGATCTCATTGGGATCAGCTGCTGCTCTGGGAACACAAGAAATAGTTGGCCTTAGTTTATATGGACCTTAAAGCCTCTTCCAGTGCTTAAAGGGGCTCCAGGAGAGCTGGAGAGGGACTTTGGACAAGGGCCTGGAGTAACAGGACAAGGGGGAATGGCTTCCCACTGCCAGAGGGCAGGGTTAGGTGGGATACTGGGAAGGAATTCCTGGCTGTGAGGCTGGGGAGGCCCTGGCACAGGTTGTCCAGAGAAGCTGTGGCTGCCCCTGAATCCCTGGGAGTGTCCAAGGCCAGGTTGGAGGGGGCTTGGAGAAACCTGGGCTAGTGGAAAATGTCCCTGGCCATGGCAGAGGTTTGGAACAAGATGAGCTTTGAGGTCCCTCCCAACCCAAACCCTTCTATGTAAGGATGCCTTGCAGGCAGGACTGACCAGGCCAGAATTTTTCAGGTCATACCACTTTCTCCTAAACTTTTCTGAGCTGTCATTGCCTTTCTCACATCTCCTGAGACACCCCAGGAACAAGGGGTGCCTTTTCCCAGCTGTGGGTTTCCTGGTTGTTGTCTTCCTACCGTTTGGATCCCGAGCCCGCTCTGGAGCTGTGCCTTTGGCACAGGGTGTTGCTGGCTGCCCCATCCCTGTTTTCTCTGCAGGTGGCCGTGTGTAACCTGGCCTCCATCGCCCTCAACATGTACGTGACCCCCGAGCACACCTACGACTTCAAAAAGCTGGCAGAGGTCACGAAGGTCATCGTCCGAAACCTCAACAAGATCATCGACATCAACTACTACCCCGTGCCAGAGGTGAGGGCTGGGCTGGGGGGCCAAATCCTGACAGAGCCCGGGCTGGAGCAATCCCAGGGCAGGCTGGGACACGAGGAGTCACTGAGGGACTCTATAAACCTGTTCCCAGGTGGGCCCTGTTAGTGCAGCGTGAGCTTCAACCCGGAGCAGTTCTGTAGTGAAGCACTTGTAGGAACAGCCTCCCCTCGAGGTGGTTCTGGGAGTTGTTTCCTGTGTGAGGATTTCCATAAAGCACAGAACAGCACTAGGAAACGAGAGAGGGATCCTGGGAAGATCCCAAGAACGTGTAAATCAGTCCTATTGGTTTTACAACTCTCTGACAGAAGGGTGGAGCAAGGTGGGGATCGGGCTCTGCTCCCAGGTGACAAGGGACAGGACAAGAGGAAATGGCCTCAGGCTGTGCCAGGAGAGGTTCAGGTTGGACATCAGGAATCATTCCTTCATGGAATGGGCTGTTCAGCCCTGGCACAGCTGCCCAGGGCAGTGGTGGGGTCACATCCCTGGAGGGATTTAACAGCCCCGTGGATGTGACACTTGGGGACAGGGGTCAGTGGTGGCCTTGGCCGTGCTGGGGGAACAGTTGGACTTGATGGTCTCTGAGGACTTTTCCAACCTCAGTAATTCTCTGATTCTGCTCTATTAAATGGACCTGTTTCCAGGCACAGGCTTGTTTTTCAGGACATGCTGAGTGTTCACTTCCAAACCCTGGCTCCCTTTACCAGGTTAAACAATTACAGCTTGGGATCAGTTCTAACAAACTCAGTCTGGGCCTCCAGTTCCTGCCCCAGCAAACAGCAGCTGTGGGGCCCTGGGCAGGACCGAAGGGTGTCTTGGTGCAGCAGAATGGATGGCAGGTTGCAGCAGCAGGATTTCCTCCCAGAAGCCCTTCCCAGCCTGGTTTGTTCCCCGTGGCTGTGCCCGAGGTGACTTTGTCCTTGCAGGCCGAGCGCTCCAACCGGCGGCACCGGCCCATCGGCATCGGCGTGCAGGGCCTGGCCGACGCCTTCATCCTCATGAGGTTCCCCTTCGAGAGCCCCGAGGCCCAGCGCCTCAACCAGCACATCTTTGAGACCATCTACTACGGGGCCCTGGAGGCCAGCTGTGAGCTGGCCCAGGAGCAGGGCCCCTACGACACCTACCAGGGCTCTCCGGTCAGCAAGGGGGTGCGTGCAGGGAAAACCCTGGAAAGCTCCTCGTGGGCCTGGGCTGGGGCAGAGGTGGGAAGGGACCGGGGAGTTCTGGTTGATGGCGGGATGGATCTGAGTCACAGTGTGCCCTGGCAGCCTGGAGGGACATCCATGTCCAGGGGGGCATCAGGCACAGCACTGAGGGAGGGGATAGTCCCACTCTGCTCTGCACTCGCCTCAGTCCTGGGGCTGTTCAGGGCACCACGATATAAGGAAGATCTAAAACCAGTAGAGAGCACCCACAGGAGGGACACGGGTATGGGGAAGGATCTGGAGGGGCCATGAGGAGCAGCTGAGGGCACTGGGCTGGTCCAGCTGGAGCAGAGGAGCCCCAGGGCAGAGCTCAGTGGGGGCTGCAGCTCCTCCCGAGGGGCAGCTCCGACCTCTGCTCTAGGGGGGCAGGGCCAGGACCCAGGGAAGGGCTGGAGCTGGGCCAGGGCAGGCTCAGGTTGGATCTCAGCACAAGGTTCTTCCCCCACAGGGTGGTTGGCACTGCCCAGGCTCCCCAGGGCAGTGGGCACGGCCCCAAGGCTGCCAGAGCTCCAGGAGCGTTTGGACAACGCTCTCAGGGACAGGGGGAGTGTTGGGGTGTCCTGGGCAGGGACAGGGCTTAGACTGGATGATCCTTGGGGATCCCTCCTAGCCCAGGATATTCTAATTCTATGGTTTGAAAAGAAAAGCAAGACCGGGCCGGTGGTGGCTGTGCCTTGGAGCACAGTCAGAACATTGAGTGTAAAGTCATGATACAGGAGCTTCCCTAAGGCTGAACTGTAGAGAAAAGTTAATGGGAATAACAGGTGCATTTCAAATGGGAATTATAGAATGTGGAGAAAAGAGTGCCCTCTCTTATTTGGACTAAACCCTGTTCTTCAGATCCTTCAGTATGACATGTGGAACGTCACCCCCTCTGACCTTTGGGACTGGAAGGCTTTGAAGGAGAAGATTGCCAAGTGAGTAGCCCTGCGCAGTTTGGAGTAGATGTGAAGTACCTTCATGGAATTCCAGTCTGATTTGGGTTGGGAGGGACCTTAAAGCCCATCCAGTGCCACCCCCTGCCATGGGCAGGGACACCTTCCACCAGCCCAGGCTGCTCCAAGCCCCGTCCAACCTGGCCTTGGACACTTCCAGGAATTTGGTATGTTTTGTCTACTGAAAACTAAAGGCAGGGTCCAAGTGTAAAAACAGCCCCATGTGTTCCCCCCCACCCCAGCAGATCTTTCTTCAGACTGGGTTTTGGGTGTCTTCCTTGCACTTTTATTCCTCCAAGGCAGAGGAGCTCACCCTCTCTGCCCTGCTTTGGCTGAACTCTCATTTCATCTCAGATGCATCAGCAGAAGGATTTATGTTCCCATGAAGCACCTGTAGTGATGATGTAGCACTGTCAGCCAGGCCTGGGGACTCTTTCCCTGCTGCCAGGGAAAAGTTGAGCCTTGAGCATCCTGAAGGCAGGAATTGTTGAAGTGTGAAGTGCCTGTAATGAATTCATTCAGGTTTTTTGGCTCTAATTTTTAAATGTGGTGGATCTGTCTCCTGTCCCGGGGTGGGGAGGTCTCAGGCTCTCCATGGGCTGCTCGTTTGGTTCTGCCTGGGCACTCTGGGGTTGTGCAGGGCCTGACAGATTGTGTTCTGTGCACCCTGGGTCACGACCGAATCATTTGGGAAAGCCTCTGATTCAGATGGAAATAGCAAAGCCTTTAGTTGTGCTCCCACTTGACCCACGTTGCCAGGTTGGTGGCCCTTCCCTTCTTCTGGTGTGAGGGTTTGCAGGTTCCCCCGGATTTCCGAGTCCCTGTGCTGTTCTTGGCTCTTTCCTGTCCTGTCTCCCGTGGCTGCAGCTTTGTGACTTTGCCTGTTGTCACCAGGTACGGTGTCAGGAACAGCCTCCTCCTTTCCCCCATGCCAACTGCCTCCACTGCCCAGATCCTGGGCAACAACGAGTCCATCGAGCCCTACACCAGCAACATCTACACACGCAGGGTCCTCTCGGGGGAGTTCCAGGTGAGCTCCGGCACTGAGGGGAAGAGCTTTGCCCTCATCTGTCATCACTGTCACTGAAACAAAGACGAGGTGGAGGGCTCCCCCTTGGTGGCTCAGTTCAGTTGAATGTGTCCAAGCACCAGGGGGACATGGAGCTTTGTGTGTTCCCCAAGCCATCCTGGAATATGTGAATTTGTGAAGAAGTGCTGCTTTTGACTGGGAAAAGCCTTTGTGGGGCCAAAGGGTGGCCTGCAGGAGTGACCGAAGGAGGGATGAGTGACGTGGGGGAAAGGACATGGGTGCTGTGGGAAGAGCAATTGAGGCTGTGGTCCTGAGGAATGAGGGGCCATGGAAGAGCTCCATAGATGCAGAGGGTCCTGACAGGAAAGGGGTGGAACAACTCGAGTTCTGGAGGCTGGAGATAGCAAAGACCTCTTTGGAGACAAGGGGAGTCTCCGCCTGTGTAGGAGGTGTGTCCATCCCCTCGGAGCTGTTCTGGGATGTTCTCCATCCCTCCTGGCTGCAGGAACCCACCACACACGAGGGGTGAGGCCAGAGCAGTGGGTTTATGAACCTTCCTCCTTGTGTAGGGCAGGGGAGGGCTGTGGGATCGGGACCCAGTCCCAGCAGGGAAAACTTGACTGTGCTTTCTTCCCAACTACTCAGCCTGCACCTGCTCTGTTCTTCCCCCTCCTGACCTGTCTTGATGATTGTTTAATGACTCAGGCTGTGGCCAGTGGTCCTGGAAGAGCAAGATGTCTCCCTGTCCCATCTTTTGGCATTCCTCATGCAGGGAGCTCCATACACCCCCTTCTCATTTGGCGTGTCCAGTAGAATCCCAGAATAATTTGGGTTGGGAGGGACCTTAAAAGATCATGCAGTTCAACCCCCTACCATGGGCAGGGACACCTTCCACCAGCCCAGGTTGCTCCAAGCCCTGTCTGACCTGGCCTGGGACACTTCCAGGGATGGAAATGTTATCCCTGGGCCAGGTCTGCCTGACCACACACATCCCTCAGTGCTGACCCAAGAGTGAGACTCTGTCAGGGCTGTGCAGGGTCTTGTTGAACCATTTCAAACCTTCCTTTGCCCTGCACAGGTGGTGAATCCCCACTTGCTGAAGGACCTCACAGAGAGGGGCCTGTGGAATGAGGAGATGAAAAACCAAATCATTGCCCACAATGGCTCCATCCAGGTAGGAGGGGAGCAGGGCAGGGACCCCTGCCTGCAGGCTCTGCTTAGGCTGGAGGCCACTTCCAAAGGTTATAAAAGGGTGATTTCAGAGCAGGGAGCGTCACAGGATCCTGGAATATCTGAGTTGGACGGGACCCACACGGGTCATCCAGTCCAACAGTGGGGCTGTTGGTGGTTACACCCCACTGGAAAACCCTTCCTGTTCCTTTCAGAACATCCCTGAGATCCCGGATGACCTGAAGCAGCTCTACAAGACGGTGTGGGAGATCTCCCAGAAGACCATCCTGAAGATGGCTGCAGACAGAGGGGCTTTCATCGACCAGAGCCAGTCCCTCAACATCCACATCGCTGAGCCCAACTATGGGAAGCTCACCAGCATGCACTTCTACGGCTGGAAACAGGTACTGGGAGTGCTGGCAAGGGGGGCTCAGGCACTGGGAATGGGGCTTAGGGACTGGGAATGGGGCTTAGGGACTGGGAATGGGGTTTAGGGACTGGGAATGGGGCTTAGGGACTGGGAATGGGGGCTCAGGGACTGGGAATGGGGGCTCAGGGGCTGTGAATGGGGCTTAGGGACTGGGAATGGGGGCTCAGGCACTGGGAATGGGGTTTAGGGACTGAGAGTTGGGGGGCTCGTTCCCAACAAAATAGGGGCCATACCTGGGATTGGGGGCTTGTTCCAGACAAAGAGGGGTGATACCTGGGACTGGAGGGATTGTTCCTGGTAAACAGGCAGTACCTGGGTTTGGGAGTCTTGTTCACAACAAATAGGGGCCATACCTGGAATTGGAGTGGCTTGTTCCCAATAAATGTGGTCGGTAACTGGGATTGGCAGGGCTCCTTCCTGACAAACGGGCAGTACCTGGGATTGGGCAGCTTGTTCCCAAAAAATGGGGGTGGTCCCTGGGACTGGAGGGGCTTGTTCTAGACAAACAGGGATAAGCGCAGCACACGGGGGCTGGTGAGTTCTGGCATGACAGGTTGGTCTCCCCAGTTCTGGGAAGGGCAGGCAGCTGTTCCCTTCCCAGTGTCCCCGTGGAGCATCCCTAGGGCAGTGCCTCTGGGTGCCTGCACTGTTGCTCCCGTTGATCCTGGGGGCTGCCAGCCGTGCCTGGGAGGCTCTGGCTGCCCCAGCCTCAGCCTGTGTCCTGCTGCCCAGGGCCTGAAGACGGGCATGTACTACCTGCGGACAAAGCCGGCTGCCAACCCCATCCAGTTCACCCTGAACAAGGAGAAGCTGCGGGAGCGGGAGAAGAGCTCCCGGGAAGAGGAGGAGAAGGAGAGGAACAAGGCAGCCATGGTGTGCTCCCTGGAGAACAGGGAGGAGTGTCTGATGTGTGGCTCCTAAGGGATCACCGTGTTCCACGTGGCTGGAGCCTGCTGGGATGGGAGCATCCCATGGAACGGGAGGGTGCTGGGGCAGGGAGGGGTAGTGTAGCTTCCCCATCCACGGGGTTGGGCACAGGCATGGATAGGGGGCAAGGGGTGTAGGTATTGCTTTAGTAGCTGGGCTTCCCAGGAACTTCAGTGCCTTGGCATGGCCTTGCATGGATCCCTGGAGGCAGGACTGAGGACAGGGCGGGTGCTGGGGCCATTCCCAGGTCTGTCCTGGGCACTCCAGATGGGGACTTCCATTCCACTCATGTCCCAGAGGAAGGAGCACACCCTTCTCCCTGGCTGGGGAAGGCACAGCAAGGAAACCCCCCTTCTGTAGGTGTGTTCAGTGTCTGCCAGGGCACAGGAGCAGCTGCTGAGACACTTGGAGTGTGCCCACCTCCTGCCAGACCCTCCTCCCACTGCTGCTTCCTCTCCTTGTCCCCTCCTCTGCCCTTTCCAAAGAGCTTCTGGAAGGAGCAGAGGGGCGGGAGGTGTGTTGTTACCCGGAGAGTTGCTCTTCTCCCTCAGCCTGACAGGCTGCGTGGCACTGGGTGAAGGTCCCTCTGCAGTCTGGCCAGGAGTGGCAGAGCTGCTGCTCTGCGTTTCATTCCTGGTTAAATTCACTCATTTAACTGAATTTCTCAGGCAGTTTCCTGGCAGTGGGGTCCATGCTGTCCTTGGCCACAGGTCACATGCCATCTTTTGAGGGTCACGTGCATTTCTGAGCGTCACTTGCCATTTCTGAAGGTCACTTGCCATCTCTTTCTTGCACAGCTGCATTTCTCCACCCAGCTACTTGTTATGTCTTTGAAAGCTCATATCCCACCGCCACTCCTCTTCTGCTCCCTGCTCGAACACGGCAGGGCTTCACCAGGCATCTGCAACGTTTATTGGATTCATGAACCAGACGACCAACCCTTGATCCAGCCAAACTCAATAAAACATGGAATGTCGAAGGAATGAGTGGTGGTATCTTGGGAACACTTTTTTCTTTAATAGAATGAGTGTCCTGTTGCTCCTGTGCTGGATCCTGCCCGGGAGTGGGGCAATGAGCCCCCGAACGTGCCCGGTGCTGGATCCTGCCCGGGCAGGACGCCCCGCCCCGGTACCTGTGCCAGGTGTGTTACACGGGCCCTGCAGGACCGCGCGGGGCCGCGGGGGGGCACAGCGGCACCGGGTGACGGTGGGACACCGACCCGAACCCCCCGTGTGTCCCCGGGCTTCCGTCCCGAACCTTCCCGAACCTTCCCACCACAGGGCAGAGCTCGCGGGGGGAACTGGGCAGGTCCTGGCGCAGGTTTCACAGTCCAGTCCTTCTCTGGACACCTCCAGGGCTGGGCACTCCAAACCTCCCTGGGCAGCCCCTGCCAGTGCCCGACCACACTTTCCAGGGAGAAATTCTTCATCCCAACCCGGGAGGCTCCGGAAGGGGCTGTTCAGATGAGGGTGGATGCTCGGGGAGCGCGGGGTGGCAGATCCTGAACGGAGCCTTCCCGGGAACTGAGACATTTGGACGTGGGCACAGGGGGAAGAGGAGTGGGGGGAACAAACAGGGGCACGGGGATTGTTGCTGGTGCATTCCTGGGAGCTTTGTGCCCAGGCTCCGGAGCCGCTGGGGGCTGACTCGGTTCTGGCGGGGCCACCTGTGCCTATTTTGAGCTAAATGCTGAGGAGGTCCTGAGCCAGGGACTCCTCTGCCGGGTCCCCCCAGGGATCTCTGTCCAGGCGCCCAGTGGTCATTGCCGGGGCCGGGAGCTCTGGCAGGACCTCGGTGCTCGGAGCGACTGCGGCTCCCAGACGGCCCAGGCTGAGCCGCCAGTGGCCATTAGGCTGCACTGCTGCTCACGAATCTTCCCCTTCCCGCCCCTCTCCTTTCTTTTTCCCAGGGAGCGACGGTTTGGGAAGCTGGGAAGAGCTCACACACAGGGCAAAGGGAACTTTTAGCGGGGGGTGTGGAGGGAGGGAATCCCGGTATCCCTGGATGAGCCTTTGGAATTACTGGTTCAGGGAAGAGGCGTGATTGGGTTTGTGTGCTCGAAAGTAACAGGGAATGAAAATAAAAGCAGGATTTAGTGAAGACTTCAAGGTCTTCAGGGGAGACCCGGAGGGGCTGGAGCGTGTGCAGGGAAGGGAGCGGAGCTGGGAAGGAGCTGGAGCAGCAGGAGGGGCTGAGGGAGCTGGGGGGGCTCAGCCTGGAGCAAAGGAGGCTCAGGGGGGACCTTCTGGCTCTGCAACTCCCTGCCAGGAGGGGGGAGCCGGGGGGGGTCGGGCTCTGCTCCCAGGGAACAGGGACAGGAGGAGAGGGAACGGCCTCCAGCTGGGCCAGGGGAGGCTCAGGGTGGCCCTGAGGAGGAATTTCTCCCTGGAAAGGGTGGTCAGGCCTTGGCAGGGGCTGCCCAGGGAGGTTTGGAGTGCCCAGCCCTGGAGGTGTCCAAGGAAGGCCTGGCCGTGGCACTCAGTGCTCTGGGCTGGGGACAAGGTGGGGATGGGCACAGGGGGATCCATGGGCTGGGAGGGCTTTTCCAGCCTCAGGGATTCCAGGATTCCATGATCTCTTCTCCCACAACATATCCAGCAGAGAATACTGGAGGGAAAGGCTTGAAGTTTAAATGTTGTTGTTTTTTCTTTTCTGGATGTGACCATTTTTACACACTTGGAGGAACAGACTCAGGTCTGTTACAGTTTATTTGGATCCCAAATGCGCTTCCAACATTGATTCCCAACCAAACATAAACCCACTCCCCAGGCTCCTGGTACAAACCCACTGGGGGAAAAAATGAGGAGCTGAAACACAGATCGAGGCTGGGAAAACCCCCACGTTTAATGGAGCAGGTGGATCTTCAGAGAGAAGGAGGGTTCCCAGCTGCAGGGGCCTCACCTCTGTGCTGGAGGAGGAATTTCTGGAGAAAAGGAATTTTTCAGTATTAATAAACCACAGTAAATGAATATAAATCTTGTGAACACTTCGGATTTCATTCACAGAGTCTGTCAGGAGTAAAATCTCTAAAAAACCCTGAAAAGAAAGTGCAAAGATCTGTTGTGATCCTGACTTTATCACAGTTCCTGCAGTCAAGGCTGGGGACACACATGGCTGCTGATGCTGTTCCTGCTCCAGTGTAACATCAATTCCTTGAACTTCACACAGCCTTCATCAGCTCAACTCTTCATGTGGTAAGAACTTTTCCATTTCATTCCATCAGATTAATTTAATGGGTTTTTGAAGCCTTTTCTCCCTTCTAAGATGAAATCTCATCTTTTCTTTATTTGTTTATCAGGGATAGTTCCCAACACAATAGTAGCGATTGTGTCAAAACCTGTGAATTGTGAGGATTTGGGAAGAAATGTGGGAGATTTTAGTTAGGATGGTGTTTAAATTTGTTAGTTTTTTAAAGTGATTCCCAGGAAGTTTTTACAGAACTGTGTTGTCTAGTCTAATCTAATCTAGTCTAGTCTCAGTTTGAGGCCATTCCCCCTTGTCCTGTCACTCCAAATCCCTCTCTACCTTCCCTGGAGGCTCTCTCCAGGCTCTGGAGTTAATGGATGTCGTAGCCCTGAAGGATTTGGCCTCTGGCACTTGGGGGGTTGATGCTTCTGCATTTGCTGGTGCTGGAAACAGAGACAGAGAAACCCCTGAGCCTGAGCACCAAGATCAGCAGCCAGAGCCTCATGGCTGGAGGGATGTCCCACACCATATTTCTATATGACATTGCAATAATGATGATCATGGAATCCTGGAATCCCTGAGGCTGGAAAAGCCTTCCCAGCCCATGGATATCCCCTGTGCCCATCCCCACCTTGTCCCCCAGCCCAGAGCACTGAGTGCCACGGCCAGGCCTTCCTTGGGCACCTCCAGGGCTGGGCACTCCAAACCTCCCTGGGCAGCCCCTGCCAAGGCCTGACCACCCTTTCCAGGGAGAAATTCCTCCTCAGGGCCAACCTGCCCCTGCCCTGGCCCAGCTGGAGGCCGTTCCCTCTCCTCCTGTCCCTTGTTCCCTGGGAGCAGAGCCCGACCCCCCCCGGCTCCCCCCTCCTGTCAGGGAGTTGCAGAGCCAGAAGGGCCCCCCTGAGCCTCCTTTGCTCCAGGCTGAGCCCCCCCCGCTCCCTCAGCCCCTCCCGCTCCTCCCGCCCCTTCCCAGCTCCGTTCCCTTCCCTGCACACTCTCAGGACACCAGATCTGTGCTGGTGCTTCCAGCGACTCCCATGATTGATAGTTACCAGGAAGCCCAACAATTATCTAAAATGCTGCCCTGGAAGAGGAAGGGTTGGAAAGGAGCCAGACGAGGAGCCCCGATGTTTATGATCAGACCACGCAGGCGATGCCTCCTTTCAGCGAGTGGGGACAATGAGAGCAAATGACAAAAGCATTTGATTTCATGTGTGTGGTCTTCATCAAATTAGCAAAAAAAAATCCTCAGAGGGCAGGGGGAGAGTTAAAGAAATTTATTTTTAAAGGAACCTTGAAAGAGGGTCTTGTGAATGGTGCCCGACTGGGGAGTTTGCAGAGAAATCGGGGGAGTTATGACTAGTTTTTGTGTTTATCTTTGGTAACCAGCCCTAAACCACGGAGATTTCCTGGAAAGACTTGTTGCTCTGAAAGCAGGATCTGTTTGAGGGTCCCAAATGCACCATCTGAAAGTGGAGCCCCCACATTGCTATTTATATGAGGAAATTTGTGACAGCTCTGGTGGGTTTGGGGTTTTTTCCTTTCTTTTACATGAAAAGTAGGTTGGATTAGTATGAGCAACAATTCCAACTTCTCCTGCCGAGGTGGGAGTGACCTGGCACTGGGGCTGTTCACTGCTTGGTTTTGTGGCACTCTTTAAAGCTTTTTTGCGTAAGTGAAGAAGATAAACACTGATGGGTAATTTAAAAAAAGATGCTACAGGTGTTCTCTGTGCAATGTCCTGCAGAGCATTTTACTCTTAACCAACTCTACACATGCTGGGGCTTCTCTTTTTCAAAATTAAATCTAATTAGTTCACTTATTCTGCAAGGCAGTAAATATCTAATGAACATGCCATGGGCTCTGGTGCTGCAGATACAAATGGAAGGTCATGGGCAGAAATGAAATCACTGTTTAAAATGAGTGATGGTCACACTGATCTTTTCCTCATCCTTCTGGGGAGCAAATTCCTGCCCAAAACAACAGCAGTCACTGAGACGTCCCAGCTGTGCAGGTGAAGTGTCAATGTCTTCACTCACACAATAAAAATGAAATTAAAACATTTTATTTCTTCCACAGGCTCTGGCCAAAAGCTCTTGAGTAGCTCTCCAGAAAAAGAGATGGCAGAGGAGAGGATGATTTTCCCGGTTTCAAAGTATACGGAATATTTGAGTGTTATCCCCTTTTGTCATCTAATTATGAGAACCAAAGGCTCCCCCCTTTTCCAGTCTCACATTTGCATTTATAATAACATGTTGCCATGGCAAAATCTTATAATCCTTGACTTCTTGGGTGGAGACACATCCCTACAGGAATATAAGGAGGGAAAAACAAGCCCAAGCAGAGCCAGCAGCATCCAGGTGTCCTGCCCTGCTGGCCCAGGTCCTTGCTGCTGCCCGGTGGCCCTGGGGGCTCCGGGGCTGTTTTGGCTCCGTGACACTCCGGGAGCGTGTCCCGTGCGGAGCACGAGGAGCTGGGGTGTCCTCCCGGGGGCACAAAGGAGGGCTGGATGTGTCAAAGGGAATCAAGCCACAAAAAGCTGGAGGAGCTGCCCATTGTCCCCAGCTCGTGCTATTAAATGTGGGATTAAGGAGGAAACAGCCCCCTGGCTCATTGGGCCCATTCAAGAGGAGCTTGTTCCCAAATTTTGTGACAAGGGTGGCTTCTATTGAGAGCCCCAGCTGATATCACCCCACACAAAGGGGCTTTAGGGACTTAATTAAAGCCAGGTAATGGAAAGAGTGGAGAGCTGACACTTCCCAGATGCCACCGTGGATCCCCGGCAGGAGCAAAGACACATGGCAGGAGGGGACACGTCCCTCTGCCACCAGGGTGACACTGAGCTGGGGCTGGCACTTGGATCTTTTTAGAGTGAAACTGAACATTGGCAGTTGTTCCCTTTCTTCTGCTGAGAAACGTGAGCAGGATTGTTTCCCAACCAGCCTTGCAGGGATCAGCAACAGGGATCAGCCCCCACCAGCCCCAGAGAATCCCAGATGGTTCCCCCAATAATCTTGTGGGAATCTCACTCGTCACTCAGGATACAAGACTTCTCCACCCCTGGAAGTGTCCAAGGCCAGGTTGGACGGGGCTTGGAGCAACCTGGGCTGGTGGAAGGTGTCCCTGCCCATGGCAGGGGGTGGCACTGGATGGGCTTTGAGGTTCACGTCCTTCCTGTGCTGTTCCCAGGGCTGGAGCAGCTCTGCAGGGGGGGTCTCACCTGAGGGGACAGAGGGGCAGAATCCCCCCCTGCCCTGCTGCCCACGCTGGGGGATCAACCCAAGATGCTGTTTGCTTTATTAAGCCTGTTTCCTTTATTAAATTTATCTCTGTAAACCAAAGTACCTAAAACCAGAACAAAACGCTTCTATCCAGGCCAACAAAAAAGGTTTGTCTTTGAGGTCCGAGTTCTTTTTTCCTACCAGTTTATAATGATTGTTATTTCTGTAGAAAGCTCCTTTTTGGATCTTTCAGGGAACCGAGCACTAAATCAACAGCCCCAAACTTTTCTGATAATGCCACTGTTTACAGAGTGAGTCCTTTTGTGATGTAGCTGCTGAAGGACTGTAGAATTATAGAATATCCGGAGCTGGGAGGGACCCCCAAGGACCATCCAGTCCAAGCCCTGGCCCTGCCCAGGACACCCCAACACTCCCCCTGTCCCTGAGAGCGTTGTCCAAACGCTCCTGGAGCTCTGGCAGCCTTGGGGCCGTGCCCACTGCCCTGGGGAGCCTGGGCAGTGCCAACCACCCTGTGGGGGAAGAACCTTGTGCTGAGATCCAGCCTATCCACAGGTAACTGCTGTGGGAGAGTGGAGTGTGTTTTCTGCATGTGAGCGATTTGATCCTCAGCTTTTATAAAATGAGCCTTTAAACAGATGCCTCTGTGACACAGAAGCCCACCCAGCAGTGAGCTGTTTGGGTCTCTCAGTACATAAATGCAGAGAATCCGGCAGGTGACACTTCCCTGGGATGCTCAGGTGTGCACACCCTCCTGGAGTCAGTGCCTTGGGCGTGCTGATGTGGGAGAGAGGATCCCACCTTTTCCCACAGCTCTGTCCAGCAGGTCACTGGAGATGAAGGGGCAGCTGTGGTGGCCTTGCCAGGGGGGTCTGATCAAAGCCTTGGAAGCTGTTTGGATAAAGAAGATTTGTTGTGGTCCAGCAGAGACGGGGTAAAGACTGACTGAATGAAACACAGGAGGCACCAGGATCATCCGAGGGCTGGAGCAGCTCTGCTGGGAGGAAAGGCTGGGAGAGCTGGGATTGTTCAGCTGGAGGAGAGGAGCTTTGGGGTGACCTGATTGTGGCCTTCCAGGGCCTGAAGGGGCTACAGGAAAGATGGAGAGGGACTGGGGACAAGGGATGGAGGGACAGGACACAGGGAATGGCTTCCTACTGCCAGAGGGCAGGGATAGATGGGATATTGGGAAGGAATTCCTGGCTGGGAGGGTGGGGAGGCCCTGGCCCAGGTTGCCCCGAGAAGCTGTGCCTGCCCCTGGATCCCTGGAAGTGTCCAAGGCCAGGTTGGACGGGACTTGGAGCAACCAGGGCTGGTGGAAGGGGCGGGAGTGGATGGGCTTTAAGATTCCTCCCAGCCCAAACCAGTCTGAGATTTCACTGAAAACAGAAAACTATTGCAAGAAGAAGGCAAGGATTAGTATTTATAATTCCAAACCCACCTCTGACCCTAAAACATCCCCACCACAGCCAAAGACCTGTTTCTTTCCCTGATAAGTGTGTAAGGGACACTCCTGCTTGGCCACTGCAGGATGGGTAAATTCAACCTTGCACCACAGAATAAAGAACAGGGAAAGCCAAGGTCTTGCCTTCAGTCCAGGGGAAAAAACCCATCTTCCCTGGCCTTTTTTTCCAGCGAATGGTGCAGGGAGGGAGGAGGAAAAGGGTCTTTTGGAGGCTCTTTTTCATCTGAGTCGGCAATTAAAGCTGACTCTGCTTATTCATTAGATCACATTAGAAAACCCGGCAAAAGTGGAGGAAGAACTCTCTGAACAAATTTGGGGCCCTGTCCCCTCATTCATCGACAGTTATGAGCCGTCAATGTGCTCAATTTGGGCACTAACTGCTTCTGAAGTACAACCATATGGTTGCATTAAAACATCTTTTTCGTGCTTAATTTGAGGCAGTGATGGCCCCTAATCAGCCGTGTGCGGATGAGCCCCCTAATTGATGAATAATGAGTCACGTGCTCCCCCTGATTGCAGCATCACCGAATTAATCCTTTTAATCACTCCACGGTGGATTGTTGTGAGGCCGAGGTTTGTTTTACTGGCCCAAGTGAGGCCCTGCAGGTGGAGGGGCTGCTCCTCTCCCACTTTTCCTGGGCACAGAAAACACCTGGGGGAGGCCCTGCAGGACCTGTGGGATTGGCCTTTAACAGGGAGGGTAGAAAGGGCTCAGTTTTCCCCTCTGGTGTCACCAATGTCACTGTGGCCTCTGTCCCTGCTTGTCATGGAATCAGGGAATGGTTTGGGTTGGGTGGGAGAGAGCTCAAAGCCCATCCAGTGCCACCCCTGCCATGGGCAGGGACACCTTCCACCAGCCCAGGTGGCTCCAAGCCCCGTCCAACCTGGCCTTGGACACTTCCAGGGATCCAGGGGCAGCCACAGCTCCTCTGGGCAACCTGGGCCAGGGCCTCCCCACCCTCCCAGGCAGGAATTCCTTCCCAGTATTCCATCTATCCCTGCCCTCTGGGAGTGGAAGCCATTGTCCCTTGACCTGTCCCTCCATCCCTTGTCCCCAGTCCCTCTCCAGCTCTCCCGGAGCCCCTTCAGGCCCTGGAAGGGGTTCTGAGGTCTCCCTGGAGCCTTCCCTTCTCCAGGGTGGACACTCCAGCTGAAATGCTGGGATGAGGCTTGTCCTGATTCCACAGGGAAAGCAAAGCAGGACAGAGATGTGTCTGTCCATGTCCAGCTCCGCGTTTCTCCCCCCAGGATTTTGCTGGTCCCCTGAGTTTGTTCTGCCTCCGCTGCCATAGCTGTTTGCACACACAGGGATGGAGTTTTATGGGAATGTTGGTGCCCCCAAATCTGGATTCCAGGCACCAGGAGGAGAGCTCAGGTGATCCCCTTCCCCCCTGCAACCACCAGAACGGGATGTTCAGGGTAGTTTCCTGAGCAGCCCCTGCATCTGCCTTGAGAAGACTGTGCTCCATTTCTAAATTAATGTCCTCGCTTGGATCAGGACAGAAACTGAACTTACAGCAAAATTCTAAACTTACATTTAATCAAAGAAGATACTTGTGTGCTGGCACTTAAAATAAGTGAAAAAAAAAGTCAATAATGATTTGTCTGGTGTTCATTAGAACACTGAAACATTTGCACTGGGTTATTTTTCCAATGCTACCTCCGAGCCTTTCATACAGAGGCTGAATTGATTATCCCTATCTGTCAGAAGCATCCAGCTCTGGCATTATTGACCTCATACAGTTAATTGCACAATTATCTTTCAACTCTGCAATGAAGTGCTGCTTATTCTTACGTTTTGAATTTTAAAAATCTTACTGTTGAACTCCTGTGCATGGACCTTTTGCTGCAACTGAACAAAAATCCCTCTTTTCCCCTCTTCCTGACACTAATAAACATAACACAGCCACCCTGGGCTGTGTTGTCTTTCCACTTTTAATGGCAACAGGGTTCCCCACCGGCTTGGCAGCACAGAAACAGTCCCTGCGCTGGTGGTGCTGCCTGGTGGGCTCAGGGAGTTACAACTGAGAAGGTAAATTTACACCAAGAGGATGTGGGTGCTTTGAATTAGAAGATGGAAAGCTCCACACTGGCAAGGAAAAGTGTTGCAAGATAATTGTGGGGAGCAGGGCAGGGACCCGGAGGGGCTGCAGCGTGTGCAGGGAAGGGAAGGGGGAGCTGGGAAGGGGCTGCAGCAGCAGTCTGGGTGTCTCTGGAGTCTCAAGTCTCGAGTGTCCAGCGAGGTGGGGACGCCAGACCCAACCTCCAGCCTTGTCCTGCCCTTCTGAGGGAAGGGGGGTTTCAACACCGGCCCGGGTGGGGCCGCTGCTCTCGAGTTATTTCAGACACGTCCCAGATTATCCTTGTTTGTTCCTCGGGAACCATATTCATGGGGCTATTTGGGGGCTTTGTGGAATGACGGTCATTATGTGATATTGCAGACAGCTATTATTGCTGCTCCAGCTTTAATAAATGCCTGGCAGATTTAATAAAACTGATCCAGATTTAAAGTGTCCCTCTGGTGATAAATCACCTGGTAAAAATTGTCCAGTCTACTCCTGCTCCAGGATTTCTGCTCAGTTCCATTCATCAAGAGAAATAAGTCCCCCTGCCCTCTGAAAATCAAGCTGTTTCCATCTAGTTCAGGCATAGCTGCTGAACAAAGGAGTTCATAAATCTAAATAATTACAGTTAATGATTAATGCAATTAAAAATGTAAAAAATATTGGAAACGGTTTTAGTCAGCAGGTATTAAAAATCATTGAAATGAATGCTGCAAATCCCCAAGATTTGAGAATTAACTCAGGCTATTTTAGTGCTTTGGAAAGAGAAAGGGGAGAAGCAGCTCAGGAGCTCCTGGCCATACCAGGAGCCTTTGCCAAACGTAGGTGCTTCCCAATCCACCTTCCCCCCCGCCCCATTCTTTTTATTTTTTTTTTTTTTTAGGAAGGAAACAACTCCTAAAACAAACTAATTTTTAGTGGTTTTCTTCCCTTTGCAAACAGTTTGAAGCGCGGGGGGATTTGTCCTTACAAATGTGGGCCATTAAGGAGCCCCTAAATCCACATGCACACAAGCAGTAACTGTTTGTGTGCCAAGCTGTTTGTCAGCCCCGTGTGACAGCGCCGGGCCATTCATTCCTTTGTCAAGTGTCCGGCCCAAACCTTAACCTGGGCCGTGGGCTCTGGGAGAGCTAAACCTTCCTGCCACCGCTGTATAATGACCAGACTGTTTCATTAGGAGGACAATTCCCTCGCCAAATCCAGCCCAAACAACTTATTTCACAATTTGTGAGTAGAATTAAGTGGGGGGGGGCGGGAGAAGGTGAGTGGCACACAATGTGCTTTAGGACAAGTGCTCCCGCCCGGCTCCATCCCGGCCGGCCCGAATGCAGATCAGCGGATTAGGGGGTCCCCGGCACCAGGTCAAGTGTCTAGAGGGGAGCTGATAAACACCCCAAACCTGACAACAGATTTTCCTTTCTTCCTGCCCCACTTGTTAAGTGCCAGAGCAAATCTGCTGAATGGCGGCGGAGTTTACTTAGGGGCCTTTTCTTCCCGAAGACACTCTATCCATTTTCTGAAGCCCATTTCAGGCGGGCTCCAGAATACATTTGCTACGCATCCCGCACAAAAAAAACCCTCGGGCCTCCCCCCTCGCCGTCTTAACCATCGCCTTTGTCTCAAGGTGTGTGAACGAGGGGACGAAATCTGCCCGGAGAAAAGAGAGATGGAGTCCCCTCTGCGGATTAAGTCGAGCACTTTGAAGATTGTCTGAATGACTGACTTTTCATCTTTAAAAAAAAGTTGTGTGCTTTTCTTTTTTTTTTTCCCTCGGAGACAGTTCTACTTTCAAATAAATGTAATAAATATATTTTTTTCTAGTATTTTCACTGAAATGCCAATTGTTGGGGCAAGAATCTGGCCGAGCATTCTTTTGCAGACATGGCTTTGTCACAGTCACCTGGCTGTCACAGCTCTCACTGAGGACAAAAGGGAGGGGGCTCTGTCAGGAGGGCGTGAAATGAATCTGAAATATTAAAAATCCAAGCCACCTCGTGCTATAGGTGTGACCTATGTTCAGCTTGACCCAGGGGTTTGGGGTGGTGGCACAGGCAGTGGGAAATCTGCAGGTATCCTGCTCTGTGGGGCACTGGGGAGCTTTAGCTGGAGTATGGCTGGACTGCTGTGGTCTTTAAGGTCCCTTCCAGCCCAGGCCATTCCATGATTCCATGATTATTTCCCCTGGGGATGGGGCCAGGAAGGGTGGGGACAGCAGGTGACAGCAGCCTTTGTGCTGTGCCGCTGCTGCTCTCCACCGTGCAGTCTCTCATCCTTCCGCCTCCTCCTGCTGCCTTTGCCCTCCCAAAGGCTCAGGCGTGGGATGATCCCGGCTCCTGGGAGCGAGGGGTGGCTTACTGTGTTTTAGGTGACACTCACTCTGGGGGCCAGTTGGCAAAGGCAAGATGTTGGCTGGGGGGAGAAGTCCTGGTGCAAGAGCAGAGATCCCAGACCCACCGCACGGCACCCGCCCCCCCAGAGGAGTCCAGCCTGAAGTCCTGAGGTTCTTCTTGTCTTCACCCTCCTCACTGCTGTGTGTGGCAACCCTTCCTTCTGTCAGTGGGCAGCCATTCCCCTTGTCCTGTCCCTCCGGTTCCCGATGAACAGTTGTCATGGGTTTACCAGCCCCCCTCCCCAGGGTTGAAAACCAGTTAATTCCAGGTAGATTTCCGGAGCAAAGCCAATCACAAGTTTTAGTAACGCCTCTGCCAATGACATATTTAAGAAAACGGAAAAGAAGCCTGTGGCACAGAAGAAATTCCAGCCCGGAGAGGAGCAGAGGAGAACAAGAGAGAGCAATGGAGCCTCCAGGGTCAGTGTAGCA
>VXAY01000998.1:37028-57028 GCA_013399855.1 Oxyruncus cristatus
GTCCTGGCCCAGCAGGGAGGAGCAGGGCCAGTCCTGAGGGCGACCTGCAGCAGAGAGAGAGAGAGAGGGAGATTTCCAGCTATGATGCATCAGAGCTGTTGCCCCAGAGATAATGGAAGAAAACTTTCAAGTGCTGCAAAATTGATTTAGAGGAACTGTAAACCCGAAAGTAGAGAAGAGACTTTTCTCCTCCTGGACTGATACAGGGAGGAGGGATAATTTGTAAATACATAAAATTCTCTTCATAATTTTACTTAGTTAGAATTGTTGTATATATTATTCTTTAGTTTTTATCCTGCTAGTAATAAATTTAATATTATTCCCCCATGTCAACTCTCTTTTGTCTGTATAAAACTTCTCTCATCTTATAGCAATTGTGTAAAAGTTTTGAAAGAAATTAGTCCAGAGTAAACCCACAACAACAGTCGCTCTCCCGTTTCCATGTGGCCCCTTCAGACACTGGAAGGAGCTCTGAGGTCTCCCTGGAGCCTTCTCTTCTCCAGGCTGGACAGCCCCAGCTCTCTCAGCCTGTGTCCATAGGAATGTTTCCTTTGCTTCCCAGATGAGATGCACTTTGGGTAGAAAGGAGGTGGCACAAACAGTGTTTGGCAATTAAACCTCCTGTGCTGCCTGCAGGTCCTGCCAGCCCTGCGTGTGTTGACTGGGGCAGTGCCAGCCATCCCCAGAACTGCTGCCCTGGGCTCCAAAAGCACTTGTGCTTCATGCAGTGGTCTACAGAGATACATGGGTAAGGTTAGATGGGATATTGGGAAGGAATTCCTGGCTGGGAGGGTGGGGAAGTCCTGGCCCAGGTTGACCAGAGAAGCTGTGGCTGCCCCTGGATCCCTGGAAGTGTCCAAGGCCAGGTTGGACAGGGCTGGAGGCTTCGGGGCTGGAGGATCAGTAGTGGCAGGGAGCACCCAGGGTGCCAGGGTCAGGCTGACACTGCTGCTGTGCAGGGCCATTCAGCAATCAAAGGCAATGCCAAGGCCAGGACTTGCTCTTACCGTGGCTCCAGGGACAAAGGGAAGCAGGAGCAGCCAGTGTGCAATGGTTACACAGGAGCAGGGAAGTGACCTACAGCTTTAGGGAACGTTCACAGGGTTTCTAGGCTGAAATGCAGCTTCATCTCCTCATTTATTCAATACAACTTGTTTTCTCAAAGAGAAAATTATGACCTAGTTGGTCTGACTCTGATTCCTCATCTTACAAGTCCTCTGGGAAGCAGCTGAGGGAGCTGGGGGGGCTCAGCCTGGAGCAAAGGAGGCTCAGGGGGGACCTTCTGGCTCTGCAACTCCCTGACAGGAGGGGGGAGCCGGGGGGGGTCGGGCTCTGCTCCCAGGGAACAAGGGACAGGAGGAGAGGGAACGGCCTCCAGCTGGGCCAGGGCAGGCTCAGGGTGGCCCTGAGGAGGAATTTCTCCCTGGAAAGGGTGGTCAGGCCTTGGCAGGGGCTGCCCAGGGAGGTTTGGAGTGCCCAGCCCTGGAGGTGCCCAAGGAAGGCCTGGCCGTGGCACTCAGTGCTCTGGGCTGGGGGACAAGGTGGGAATGGGTACAGGGGGATCCATGGGCTGGGAGGGCTTTTCCAGCCTCAGTGGCTCTGGGATTCCTGTTTTGGTGTGACATAAGCACAGGTGTGCTCTGGAGCCACCAAACCCCCTTGGGCAGGGGGGCCTTGCCCCTGTGCTCCAGATGCCCAGGCAGGGGCTCACCAGGAGCTTTCCCGTGCTGGAATGTGGAGGCTCCTCTGAACTCAGTCCCAGCGAGGACCAGGGGAGGAGGTGCAGCATCAGAGCAGGTTTGGTGGCTCTAAGTGGCCCGACCTTGGCGACTGCATCGAGGCAAAGCCATTAGAAGAGCTCAGCCTTTGATGGGAAGTGTGAGCTGCACACAGGTCACAGCACATAATGAGATAAACTTTCACTTGAAACTAATTCTTGAGCTTATTATGCTGTAATAGCTTTGGGAAAATCACTTTGCATGGACATATTGCATTCTCGGAGGTACAGCTAAGCCAAAGAGGTTATTTTCCTCTTCATTTCCAAATGCACCAACTTTAAAGGACACTTTCAGGGATTAGAAAAACATGGTTTGGTTAAATTGTGCTACCCACGTCGAGGTTGTGTGTAATTAAATTCCATCACTGAGATTACCAATTATTAGATTATATATGTATTTTTAAACCAGCAATTGTGACAAGGGGCTGCACGAAGAAACCAGCAGTATGTGCAAAGAATCACTAAATAACTGATAAATAGGCTTAAGTTATTTAAACTGGCATCCCAAGTAGCTTAAGCAGTATGTTTTGTATCATCTAAATTTCCAAATACCTGGAGTATATTTGTAAACATGGCAATCTAACATTTTGCTGAGCAGCGCATTCACATTCAAATTAGCATAAATGAGGATTTAACAGCTGATTGCACAGTGTGAATGATAGGAACTAATTGTCAGAGAGGGAGAGTTGTGAGATGATGGTCCTACTGCGGGAATGGGATACCTTGTGGGATGAATGGGAGGGTTTTGGGATGGCTGCCTGGCTCTGGGAGGGGAATGTGGCCAAGGGGCGACAGGTGAATCCGTGTCCTGCTCCCCCCTCCTTCCTGGTGGGATCGAGGGGCTCCCTGGCTCTGGGGTGCTGGTGCTCCTGAAGGAAGGGATTGTTCCCAGGTGGGGCTCGGCTCAGGGTGTTAATCTTGGCTCAACAGGGCTGTGTTCCCTGCCTTGCTCCCGGGGGCAGCTGAGCCCTGGGAGCAATAAATGACCCCAGGCACCAAGAGGGGCAAATGGGGGTGCCCAGCATTGGCCCTGCCCGTTTTCTCCTGGGAGCCCAGCAGGGCCCAGCTGCCCCCAGCACTGCCCCTGCCCATCCCATCCCATCCCATCCCACCCCGGGAGCCCAGCAGGGCCCAGCTGCCCCCAGCACTGCCCCTGCCCATCCCATCCCATCCCATCCCACCCCGGGAGCCCAGCAGGGCCCAGCTGCCCCCAGCACTGCCCCTGCCCATCCCATCCCATCCCATCCCACCCCGGGAGCCCAGCAGGGCCCAGCTGCCCCCAGCACTGCCCCTGCCCATCCCATCCCATCCCATCCCACCCCGGGANCCCATCCCATCCCATCCCATCCCATCCCATCCCATCCCATCCCACCCCGGGAGCCCAGCAGGGCCCAGCTGCCCCCCGCTGCCTTTGCAGCCCCAGGAGAGCCTCGCCCGGGGGCTTTGTCCCAGCCTAAGAAGGTTTAGGCCTTGCAGACCAGCAGGGCTGGAGCTGGGGCGCTGTGCTCGTGGTGCTCAGCAAAACAGGAACCCCCTCCTCATTTTCCTATTGGGGCTGGGGGAACCTCCCAGCACTCACAGGGCAGGGGGGTTGCTGCTGCTCTGCCTGGGGGCTTCAAAAAGTGACAGGGAAAGGGGATTTTGGAGAGGCCTGGCTTTCCGGTAACCAAACTCTGGTGGTGCCAACCTGGTCCTCTGAAAACAAAGTAGTGGGAATTTGGCTTCTTTTGTGTCCCGAATCCTTAAATTTAGGATATGTATTCTGGGTGTGGCCTCAGGCACATCCAGGGGTAGTTGCAGCAGCAAAATACTGATCTGGTACTGAGAAACTCTAAAAGCCCTCAGATTTAGGTTTTTCTTGGCAATGCCCCAACACAGCTCGACAGAAATCAATTGTTCTTGCAAACAGTAGGGACTGAACCAGTGATATTAACACAAAATTTCCTCCCAAATGGAAGATCTTCAGGGGTAACCAACATGCCCCACACAGGAGCAGCTATGGATAAAGAGTTCTGATGTCAAACCCATTGTGTTGTATAGCTGAGTTGCAGATTTTTCTTGGGAATTTTATCTCCTCTGGAAGGATCTGTGAAAACAACTCACAGATCACACCTGTCAGAGCCCACTGGGGTGTGGGAGAGGAGGCAGCCCCAGGGGTGTCACGGGCTGTGGCTGCCCCAGGACCTGTCCTGCAGTCAGGAGTCCCCACACCTCCAGTGCCAGTGCAGGGGACACGGGGTGATCCTTTTAGACCTCCCTGCAGACACAGACAAGAAAGCTGGACTCAAATCCAGCCTGGAAGGGCCCCTGAGCAACTGGATCTAGAGGGTGGCATCCCTGACGATGGGAGGGGTTGCAATGGGATGAGTTTGTCCAGGAGCTGGGAAGGGGCTGGAGCAGCAGGAGGGGCTGAGGGAGCTGGGGGGGCTCAGCCTGGAGCAAAGGAGGCTCAGGGGGGACCTTCTGGCTCTGCAACTCCCTGACAGGAGGGGGGAGCCGGGGGGGGTCGGGCTCTGCTCCCAGGGAACAGGGACAGGAGGAGAGGGAACGGCCTCCAGCTGGGCCAGGGGAGGTTTAAATTGTACATTAGGAAAAAATTCTTTACAAAAAAAGTTGTCAAGTCCTGGCAGGGGCTGCCCAGGGAAATTGTGGAATCACCATCCTTAGAATGTTCAAAAAATGTGTGGATGTGGCCCCTGGGGACACGGGCCAGTGGTGGGTTTGGCTGTACTGGGGAACTGTTGGACTCGATCTCAGAGGTATTTTCCAACTTAAATGATTCTGTGATCCTAAAATCCACCATAAGCAAAGGTTTGTGTCACCTGTCCTGGAGCCCTCCCAGAGGGCAAGACTCTGTAGCTCCAGGTGTCCTGCTCTGGTCCTTCATGTTGGAAACAGGAGGCAGGGCCTGACCCAGAGCCGGGGAAGGGAGGACAAGGAGCAGGGGTGGGGGAGCAGAGTTTCTCCAAGCACTGCTGAGCAGCCGGGAACGGGCAGCACGACTGTGTTCCCACCCACCAGTGCAGGGGGAGCATTCATCAGCTGGAGTGGCCACCCCATAACTCTTTGCTGCCCACAGGGTGCTGCCAGTTGCCATCTGCACTAGCAAGGGCTTCACTTGAAGGGCTGGAGTCACGGGGTGAGGCTGACACTGCTCTGGGGGCTTTCAAAAGCAACAATGGCAACACTCAGAAGTGAAGGAGGCAGCCTTGACTTATTTAGGCCCCAAGCCCCCCTTGAAAATAACAGGAACAAGCTCCTTTGTGGGTCTGAATGGGTGCAGTAAATCTTGCTGCCTTTCTTTTCCATGTCCAGGGAGCTACTCCTTCATTTGTCAGACCCTGAGCCATCCCAGAGACGTGGCAGTACCTTGTAACATGCCCACAATAAATCACTTCATGCACACTGGGTTTGGTGTGCTTGTAATCTCCTCTGTATGTTTATAATGTCCAGCCTTATTAAGGGCTTATGGCCTTATCTTCATTTTCCCTCAATCCAGATGCTTGTAATGATATTCATTCCCATTATTTTCCCAGCTGTACCTTCTCTTGCTGGTTAATCTTCATTTCCATGGAGTTTAACAAGGGATACGTGGATGTGCACAGACTTCTTGGTAACTCTTGAAAAAGGAAAAAGAAGACATGTTTCATCTTCCCAGATTCTGTAACATCACCATGGAGAGCTGGAATCCTCCCAGCTGGTAGAACCAGTGGGAGAGAGGCAGGGAAGCAGCAGGACAACTCCACCCCAAGCCAGGGCAGGGACACACCGGTGGAGAGGAGCAGTTTACACACCTCTTGTTATCTTGACAGCAAAGGCATTTAGATAATCCCAGAATCCCAAAATCCCAGAGTCACTGGAGTTGGAAAAGCCCTCCCAGCCCATGGACCCCCCCTGTGCCCATCCCCACCTTGTCCCCAGCCCAGAGCACTGAGTGCCACGGCCAGGCCTTCCTTGGGCACCTCCAGGGCTGGGCACTCCAAACCTCCCTGGGCAGCCCCTGCCAAGGCCTGACCACCCTTTCCAGGGAGAAATTCCTCCTCAGGGCCACCCTGAGCCTCCCCTGGCCCAGCTGGAGGCCGTTCCCTCTTGTTTGAGAAAGGTCAGGCTTTGGTGTTGCAGCCCATCCTCATCTTCCTTAGGGATAACATTGGCTGAAGCCTCCCACAAGTGGTTAAGACAAACAAGCTGTTCTCTTCTGGAGGGCTCAGACTGGACCGGGGGGTGTATTTTCACACTGATGAAAAGGCTGAGCAGCTGCTAAGGTTTAAGATACACTGTTCCCCTCCAAAAAAGGGAATCTGACAGCTGTTTATGGTCATGGAATCACAGAATGATTTGGATTGGGAGGGACCTTAAATCCCATCTCATTCCCCACCCTAACCCTTCCACTAGCCCAGGTTGCTCCAAGTCCTATCCAACCTGCCTTGGACACTTCCAGGGATTCAGGGGCAGCCACAGCTTCTCTGGGCTTCTCTAAATGTACATATTTTTAAAGAAAAGGCAGGTTCTGTTTTCAGATGGGAGGCAAACATCATCCTTTCTTCTGTCCTCATTTCCAGGGACTGTTCTGATGGAAAAGAATTTGTGAAGGAAAAATAACTCCCATGGTTTTCATGATCTTTTAAATCCACAGCTGCAAAGAAGTCTGAAGGAGAACACACCTTGGGGAGTGTTACTAATTGGAGGTGCTTCCTTTCTCTTCCTTTCTCCAAGGAGCCAAGAATTCCTGATTGCTTCTCTATCCCCTTGAATTTAATGTGTTTGGGAAAATTTGTGTCTTCTTTGTGTTATGATGTCATCATGACCCATATTTCAGCTCCTGGGCTCCACGGAGTGCTGATCCAAACCCAGCGGAGTCTGTCTCTTCCGTCTCCCTCGGGGCAGGAACTGGAAGGATAATTTTCAGCTGGATGGTTTTATTTTGTGCAAAGAAGAGAAACTGAGAGCACATTTGAACAAGGGTCCTCATGGCTGGTGACATCCAACTGGTGAGCAGGACAGGGCTCAAGGCCATCTGCCCTGGCTGCTCCTGACATCTGCTGCTCTAACTGGCCACTGGTAGGAGCAGGACGAGGCCCTGTTAATTATTGAGGGCAGCATTTTCAGCTCTGGCTCTTTGGCAGGGGTCAGTGCAGTGTCCATTCAGTCCCAGGCACACTGAGAACTAAATGCATGACCCCAGTCAAAGTTCATTGCGGAGACACAGCTCTGGGCCACGACCTCAGGAATTGCTCAGCCTGTTCTGCAGGGACAGGAGGGCATAGAATTACCTATTAGAATAAAGTTACCACCCCAGAATGGGTGTCTGCAGAGAGCAGCAACTGCTGCCATGCAGAATGGAAGGGTTTCTGAGGGAGAGCGGCAGCAGCACCAAAATATATAGATTTTTTGGGATGACTGATCTTTTCACCTGCAGCAAGCAAGCACCAGGTCAAAGGCTGGAGGCAGAGTGGCCTTGTCTGGGATGTCAGCTCCGAGGCTGCCACATCCAGTGAAGGTAGAAAGGGACCGGGAAAGGAACGCTGGGAACAGAACTACCCCTGAGGTGGGACAAAGATTTCCTAAATGCTTTGTTGAAAGGCTTCTGCAAATGGTAACACAGAGGATGTCTGACCCATTTGCAAACCTTTGGCCATTTTTCTTGTTCCTGTAGGAGGGTGGATGTGGCTGTTTGAAAGCAGAACCACCACTGGAAAGAGGGATGTCACTAAAGTGTATTTTTAGAGGATGGATAAATCTCTTTTCAGATCTTCCTCTCTAGGGCATTGCTGTCTAGTATCTTGTTTCAACAAGCAAAATAAAACCACCAAACCTTTCAGGAGTTGGAGTTTGATGATCCTTGGGGATCTTTTCCAACTCAAAATATTCTGGGATTTCACTGCGTAAGGAAGAGGTGGAAAATTATCCAAAACCAGTGGGAGTCTGCTTGGGAAGGAGACAGTGAAGTGCCTTGTGGAAATGATCAGGGTGAGCATCAGATCACTGGCAAAACAAACAATTAATGAAGAGACAAGAGAAGAGTCTGGTTTTGTGTCATAACCTTGAGGTCAAAAGTCCATATTTCCCAGGGATTTCCTTGCTCTTCCTGCTCCTTAACCTGTGAACGAAGCCCCTTCACCAAGACAAGTTCTGGGGGGTTTAAGTATTATTCTTTTGGAAATGACAGTCAAGGTGCTGCTTTGGCATAATCAGCACTTTCCAAGTTATGAGTTTTGTCATACTTTTGATTCCAGTGGTGCCGGGTGATGGTGGGACTGGATAATCTTGAAGGTCTCTTCCATCCTTAATTATTCTGGGATTAACATCCTGAATGATGTGATAAAATGGCTGGACTGACAAATACCACTCTGGTGACAAAAAGATCAATCAAGTTGATTTTGCTGCAGTTTTGCTTCAGGAGGGAAAAGTCCAGTAGTGTTGGATGGACATTCTGGTCTTTTTGAAACTAAACATTCTCATTTTTATTGGGTTCTCAGCAGCATTCTGTGTGTCAAACTCCTTTGGTTTTGTGTTATTGGAAACATTATAACCCCATGCAGCTAAGAAAGGTGAAACAGTGTGGAACAGCTTGATCAACCCAACAAGGAACATCAGGATTTTAGTTTTCATTTTGCTTTATTGTTTGTTTGTTTGTGTTTTTGTTTGTAAGTGGCCTCAAAATCAATGCTTTTTTGGATCCTTCCTTTTAAGAGAGTTTCTCATTTTAAATTCCAAACTTTAAGAGAATTTCCATTATCTGCACAACAGATACCTGGCCTATGGAAACTCTGGTTGGCACTGTGATCTTCCTCTTTTATTAATTTCACCATTTCCTTCTACACCTGCAACAGGCCTGTGACCCTCCCTCCTTCTTTCCTTCTCCACAGGGAGGAAAGAAGAGGTGCCACATCCCCATTTCCTCTAAGTCCTGCAGGATGTGATATTTAAAAGGAACAAAAATATTGTTTATTTTGCTGACCATGAGCCAAATAAATTTAATTCCAGGTGTGTGACCTGCCTGCTGTCCCATGCAGGGCTGGTCTCTTTGCCAGACCAGGGTCTGGATGTTTGTAGGGTCCACGTTGTCTATTTATGGGCACCAATGTCAGCGAGAAAAAGGCAGATCCTGGTGGAAAACAGAAGGAATTGTTGTCTGTGAGGGTGGTGGGGCCCTGGCCCAGGTTGCCCAGAGAAGCTGTGGCTGCCCCTGGATCCCTGGAAGTGTCCAAGGCCAGGTTGGAGGGGGCTTGGAGCACCCTGGGCTGGTGGAAGTCTGTGGCAGATCCTCCCCCAGAGGCATCAGCCAAGCAATGCTGCAAACCCAAGGCACTGATAAAGCAGGGAGAGGGCTTCCTTCTTCCGCCTGCTTTTGAAGAACCTGAATGTCCGTGTCATGCTGGGAAGTCTCATTTCATGGAAGAGTTAAGGCATGTACAAGATTCCTCTTTAACCTCTTATTCCCAGACTTTTCTTGCTTTCACATACCCCTGGATACATCCCATCTGGATACATCCCAAAGTGTCAGGAAACCAAGGCTTCTGCCCACCCCACTGTTTGTAAAAGAAGGTGTTCTGGGGTGTTTGTGGTCACTGTAACGCTACAAGAGCTCTGCTGTGTTGGTTCCCTCTGACACAGGAGATACAGGGATGCAGCTGAACCCAAATCCCTGCTTTTCCAGTGAAAAAGAGGCTGCTGGAGTAGGATCCACAATTTCCTGAAAAAAGGCACCCTGTGAGGCAGAGAAACATGTACCAGGAGTGGTTTGACCTCAGTGAGGAGAGGGTGACTCCTCAGATTCCCTCACTTTTGGATCCAAGGGAAACAGGCATTTCTTTCCCACAAGGAGCTCTGGGAACTGTGAAACCATTTGAGTGTTCTATCCTAAAAATTTCCCATCAACATGGGACTAGTAAGCCCTGGGTGCCAGTTTCTTGAGGCTCTGTGGTGGTTCCAGTGTCTGTGGACTCCCCTCTTCATGACACGGGGCAAGGAAGCCTTGAGGGTTCCTCAGGTTTGGGGCATCGGGAGCTCTGACCCTCCGAATTATGGACACTTTGGTGCAGAGGGAGGTAAAACTTGGTCAGTCAGACTCCTGAGCCCATGTCAGGCTGCCTGGGAGGTGTTGGGTGCTCCATTTGGCCACAGAGCCCCTCAGCCTGCACGGAGCTGTGAGGGGTGGGAGGACGGGGTGTCTTTGACTTCAAAATCATTTAAACCCAGAAATAAAAGAAGCTGAACCCATATAAAGGGACAGGTTGTGTTTCTGTCTGATTTGGACAAGGCTCTCAGGCACAGGGTGGGATTCTTGGGGTGTTGAACTCAATGGTCCTGGTGGGTCCCTTCCAGCTCAGGATATTCTGGTTCCATGAACTCTGCCTGTGTCTGTTCCGTGCTCACCAGAGCTGTGATCAGTTAACTCCTCACTGCCTCACGTGGGACCTTCTGATTGCATTCACACCACGATATTTCTACCCTCTCTTCATCAATGAATGATCCCCAGACAGCAGTTTCCAAGTTGAGGCCCCGTGTGTGTGCTCAGGACCCTGGACAAGCACAGCCAAGGGCTGGATTTGCGTCCATGTCTATCCCTTGGTGACCTCAGCCCAGCTCTTCCCTGAGCTCTCACAGCAAGACCTCAGTGAAGCAGAAAGAAAAGATGTTTGATCTGGTTACTCAGCTGAGTATTGCAAAGCTCAATACCCGGGAAGAGTGCAGGGGATCCTGGGAGAGAGGAGGAGGCAGGAGGGAACTTGAGTCCTGGTGGCAATTAAAATCAGAGGGTGTGTGCTAAAGTGCTGCATTTGGACAACGAGCAGCTTTACCTAAAACTAAAAATAAACCATTTGGAGCTGCAGAGGTGAGGCCTGAAGCTCTTTTCTAACTAAATGGAAACCAATAAGGAAATTCATCTGCCTTAAGGCTCCCGGCACAGGCTAACTTTGCTGCCCCTCTAGCAGCCACTGAAGCAATTCATGATGGGAGAGTTTTCACTACCAGTTGTGTCAGCCTGAGCAGGGTCAATTCTACTTTTTATCAGTGCAAAAGAAAGGCACAGAGGCTTTGTCTAACACCTAAATTATTTTACCTTCTGACTCATGGAAACTCTGATGAGCTTATTTGACTCACAGAACTTCAGGTGGTGTGATTTAGGTCTTAGGAAAGGAAGATTACAAAAATGAGCTGGTCCTGAGGTGATAAATAACATGTAGATCCACCAAGGCATAATCCAGATACCCACCAGGGGTAGATAAAACAAATCATAGAATCATAGAGTGGTTTGGGTTGGGAGGGACCTTAAACCCCAGCCGGTGCCCCCCCCTGCCATGGGCAGGGACACCTTCCACCAGCCCAGGTTGCTCCAAGCCCCGTCCAGCCTGGCCTTGGACACTTCCAGGGATCCAGGGGCAGCCACAGCTTCTCTGGGCAGCCTGTGCCGAGGCCTGTGTTCTAACTGAAGGTCCCAAAGCTCATCTGGATGTGTTTGGGAGTTAAGAAAGGCTCCATGTTTCACTCCAGCCTTGTTTTCTGCAGTGATTTCACTTGCAGCCCAATGCAGGCTCTAATCTAGACGAGGTAAAGAGCACAGACCACCCCAGCAACATCCACACGCAGGAGGAAAGGGAACAGCTCTCTTTACCAGGGACAGCTGGAAAATTGCTGCTCTGGCAGCTCTGCTGTTTGAAGAAACCTGGGACTCTGACCAAACTGCAAAGAGCAAACTTTGGCAAAAGTAACCAAAATTACCTGGTCCCCACAAGACCTGTGATTACTGTCAGCTGCCCTCCCAGAGCACTTGGGGACAGTTGTGGGGAGCTCAGTGCCAGCCAGTTCTCTCGTGTGCACGTTGTCCATGTCTCAATCAGGTGGTGATAAACTCTCAGAGAGAGGGACCTTAAATCTCATCCAGTGCCAACCCCTGCCATGGGCAGGGACACCTTCCACCAGCCCAGGTTGCTCCAAGCCCCGTCCAACCTGGCCTTGGACACTTCCAGGGATCCAGGGGCAGCCACAGCTGCTCTGGGCAACCTGTGCCAGGGCCTCCCCACCCTCACAGCCAGAAATTCCTTCCCAATATCCCATCTAACCCTCCCCTGTGGCAGTGGGAAGCCATTCCCCTTGTCCTGTCCCTCCATCCCTTGTCCCCAGTCCCTCTCCAGCTCTCCTGGAGCCCCTTTAGGCCCTGCAAGGCGCTCTCAGGTCTCCCTGGAGCCTTCTCTTCTCCAGGGGAACCCCCCCAGCTCTCCCAGCCTGGCTCCAGAGCAGAGGGGCTCCAGCCCTTGGAGCACCTCCATGGCCTCCTCTGGACCTGCTCCGGCAGCTCCATGTCTCTCTTGTGTTGAGGACCCAGCCCTGGAAGCAGCTCTGCTGTGAGGTCTCACGAGAGCAGAGTAAAGAGGGAGAATCCCCTCCCTCAACCTGCTGCCCACACCAGTTTAAACACAAGTTTATGTTTAAACCCAGCTGGCTGCTGGGTCAGCAAACTGCTCTGGGGGGCTGAGGTGGTTCACAAGCCCTTCTACAGTGTCAGCGGGGACCCCTCTTACCCCACACGGTCCTTTTCTCCCTGCCCCATGTCCTGATTCCTTTGCAGGAGCCCACAAGGAGGTGCTGGGCAGCCGTGAAACCCCAAAAAAGCTCCCCTGTGTTTTCCTGGTGGGTGGGTCCCGATGGCTCCTCAGGCTCTTGGCTGAGTCCTGTGCAAGGTCCTGTTGCCCACCAGCAAACACATCCCCCGGGGTTTGCCTTCACCCCGGGTTTGCTGATGGTGGGATTTCTGGTTCCTTGGATCATGGCAAAGGTCTGGTGATCCCCCTCAGCCCAAGCCTTTCCTCCACGGAAGAATAAAACCCTACCACCCAAACCCACGGCCCCAGTGGGCACATGAGGCGGATTTACAGCGGGGCTGGACTTAGAGCCACCCCATCTGGATCTTTGTGCGCTCTGTGGCCCGAGTTTGCCGTGACAGAAGGTCTGCCTCTCCTCGCCGGGGAAAAACCCAACCGACAACAACAACCAAACACAAGCAAAGCCAAACAAGTGTTTTTATTAAACTTGCATGCACTTAAGCCATTGCTTTGAACCTTTACAGCTCAGCACAGTGTTCACTGGCGATGAATGTCTTCATCTGGCTTTAAAAGGTGGGAACAATGTCGTGCACTTAAATCCCTTAACTGGAAATTTCGTGCCTTTCATTTGTTTAGCCACAGTAGAGAAAAGACTAGTCACAAAACTTTCCTCTGGGCTTAAGAAGATTTCTCCTTTGAAGCAGCACCAACAATAATACTGTAATAGAAGTAAAGGCTGCTCCTCTTACCCCAAGCAGATTTTCTGCTGCAGAAACTGCTGCAATTGCAATGACAAAGTCGCTCTCTCTAAGCAGGGCCGTTCCCCCACTACTTTGTGTTGAACTTTTCCAAGCGAGCCATAAATACAGAGATCCCAAAGAGTTAATTTGCGTTTTTAAACCTCCTTCCCAATATCCTCTCTCATTCCTGCATAAAATCCCCATGTCCAGACATCAAATCAGTAAACCCTGTTGCCTGTCAGAGAATACAATGTCAGGCCATTAGTATGTTAATAAGTCCGGAGGGTGACAGGTGGCCTAGTAGACAGCTCAATTAAGCTGCTCATTAAACACACGCTAACGAACAGCCAAGGCAGGGCCTGAACAGCACCATTCTGTAATGACATGATGTCAGAGCGAACAAATGAGGAAAAATAACAAAAACATTACAGCAGTGACAGACGCCACTAATAGGGACCCCTTGCACTACATCAGCCCTCAAATCAATGAGCAACAGGGATCAAAAAACTCGACCCAACATTCTCAGGGGACTCAATGCAGCAAGATTTTTTTGGTCAGGTTTTTTCCTCTCGTGTTTTTTTTTTTTCTCCCCTTAACTAAAATTATGGCAAAATATCACGAATTAATAACAGGCGGGAGGGGGATGAAGGGGCAGAATTTGTTTCCTGTAAATTTAACCATAAAAACGTGAAAACTGTGAAAGGTGAGGTCTGAATGAAAATCATCATTTAATGGGCTCATCATTTCGATTTGATTGGCATTTTTTGCCTTTATCTTGCCTTTTCCCCCGTTTTCCTGGAGGCTGCAGGTTCCAGTGATTTGCTGTACCTGCTCTGCCTCCTCGTTCTCCATAGGTCACCCCACCATTTAAGAGAACTTTTAAAGTGCAGATTTGTAGCTATTATTTTTAAAAAGGGGACTTCCAGCAGCTGGTAGGAAAAAAAAAATCCTACTCTTTTCAAGTAAGGAGCTTTCTGGGTAATAAATTCAAGCATCCGACGGGTGCTGAAATGACATTTGAGTCCCTCATTGCTAAACTAATAGGCTGGTTGACCATTATAAGGTCACGACCTCAGCTCTCATCCTCCTGCAGAGCTGTGTTAAGTTAACAACTGATACCTCGCTGGGCTTCCTTAAAGGTCTAACTCAAGATTCCCACTAATAACTGGGATGTGAAGTTGTGTGAAGTTGTGTGAATTTGCAGCAGCAAATTTTGTGGGGGGAAAATAAAAAAAAGATCCTTTGGAGGCTGTTAACAGGCAGGTGTGGAAGCAGCTGCAGCAGCGAGCAGGCCTGGAGAGGTAGGGCTGCCATGTATTTTGGGAGCCTGCTAAGAGAGTGTCCTGGTTTAACTGGCCAAATCCAGGCACACGAGAGCAAACAGGCAGCAGCTCGACCTCCCGCCGCTCCTCCCTCTGTACCTGCCCGTGCAAAGTGGGTGCAAAGGGCTGTTGCACCAATAATTGATTTTTTCCAGCCCTTTTGGCCTCCCACAAATAAGGCACTGAGCGCCAGGAAAGGAGGACTAAAGGGTGCGAGTGCGGTGGGTGTTTCTGGGCTGGATCCAGCTGTGCCAGAGACAATGATGTGAGGCAGACATCAGATGTCAGATTAGTGTGCAGTGACAAAACAGCCCGGCTTGCCCCAATATGGTGACAAAAAATGAGCACAGCTGAGGGGAGCTCAGACGGCACAACGGCGCTGGCACCGCGTGGGGCAGATCTACAGAGCCCTTCCTCTGCTCTGGAGAGCTTTAATGCTCTCATTCTGACCTGGGGCTGCTAAATTGGTATCAAAACTTGGGTACAGATCAGTTGGCAATGGCCAGGGACTGAATTAAGTGCACACTGCTCTGGCTCCACAGTGCCAGAGAAGGAGGGAACGGGAAATGTGGGATAAACAACCCCCTTCTTCCACACTTAACAAAACCTGCAGCTCCAGCAAGGGCAAGGGAGCTGCTCCAGGGAAGAGCTCAGCACTTCAGCACTTCCTTCTTCCAGGGAAACATCATCCCTCTCCCAGTGTCTCTCACATTTATCTTGCACACACAATGTACTGGTCGCATTGGTGCAGCTTGTCTGACATGAGGTGCTTTTTGGTTGTCGTCATTCATGTCACGGACCCTGGAGTGCTGGTTTGTGTCTCCCAGGTCTTTTCTGCAGCTCTGTCTAGATTCAGGACTGAAAAAAAAAAAAAAAAGCTGTTTTTCCCTGGATAAGGCAACTGAGACTTCTGTGGGTACTTCAGTCCTGGGGGCAGATTTGAGCACCACAGTATCAGGGAGTTCTAAAGCTGCTGGGCAGTGTCCGTAGGAGGGACATGAGGATGGGGAAGGGTCTGGAGGGGCCATGAGGAGCAGCTGAGGGCACTGGCCTGGTCCAGCTGGAGCAGAGGAGCCCCAGGGCAGAGCTCAGCGGGGGCTGCAGCTCCTCCTGAGGGGCAGCTCCGACCTCTGCTCTGGGGGAGCAGGGCCAGGACCCAGGGAAGGGCTGGAGCTGGGCCAGGGCAGGCTCAGGTTGGATCCCAGCACAAGGTTCTTCCCCACGGGGTGGTTGGCACTGCCCAGGCTCCCCAGGGCAGTGGCTGTGCTTTTACAGTATTTGGGCATTACCTGTGCCCAAATCATCCCCCCATTGGTACCAGCTGCAGCTGAGGTGCTCTGGGCATCGTCACATCTCCAAATGTCCCAGACCAGGTTGGATGGGGCTTGGAGCACCCTGGGCTGGTGGAAGGTGTCCCTGCCTGTGGCAGGGGGGGGCACTGGATGGGTTTTAAGGTCCCTTCCAACCCAAACCATTCTGTGAGAAAAATAAACAAAGCTTGAAGTGCAGCCCTGGGGTCTGGGGCCGAGACTGGCTGTGGGAGCTGAGCTTTGCTGTCCCCGGCAGTGTCAGTCTGAGACAGAGCCATTAATGCAGAAGTGAAACAAGCCCATTTTGGGGTATTCTGTGTCGGCTCAAAAGATGACACATATCAAGTTTTCCAGCTCTGCTGGGAATTGTCTGCCTGCTAAAATTAAATAAGCAAGGCGAGGCTTTCCAACTTGCTGCTACATAATGGATAAAATATTCCATGTGATTAAAGCCTGGAAAATCAATGCAATCTTCACAGTATTATTAAAAGGTGATGGGGTAGTCAGTGCTGGGTGAGCTCCCTGGACACCTGGACACAAGGTCATTTTTCCTACATGGGATGATGCCTGGAATAGCATCCAGAGTGGTCTGGGCACTCTCCTGCTGTCCCCAGAGAGGTCACTGCTGCCAGAGCCTTCTCCATCTGCAGCATGGGTGCTCCCAAGGTGCTCTCCAAGCTTGTAGGGAGCCTTCTCCCTTCCTTCTGCCCACTGAGGACCCTCCTCCTCTCAGCTCTGCCTCTGCCCTGTGGTGCTGTCCATGTCCCACAGCTGGAGGAATTGCTGGGTCTCCAACCCAACCACCCCACCTGGTCACGAGCTTTCCTGATACAACACTCCAGACAGTTCCTCTGTGTTTAGTTAAGCCAGCAGCCACCAAATGATTGGGAGGCAGGACACATGGATACGGGAGCAGGAGCACCCAACCTCTATTTGTTACTCCAGCAAGACCCTAATTGCTGCAGGACAGGGCTCACAGCAAACTGGTGAACCTGTCACTATAAACAGGAAAAGAGAGGCTCCTGCAGTGTTTGAAGTTCCCAGGCAACACCAAGCTGCCAAAAAACTCTTCTCTTAACTATTTGGTCACAACAGCCCCCTGGAATGCTCCAGACTAGGAGAGGAGTGGTTGGAAAGCTGGAAAAGGCCCTGGGGGTGCTGGTGACAGCAGCTGGACACGAGCCCAGCTGTGCCTGGGTGGCCAATGACCCCTGGACTCTGCCAGCCCCAGTGTGGGCACAGCCCAGGGCAGGGACTGTCTCCCTGTGCTGGCACTGCTGAGGGACCTCCAGGGCTGTGTCCAGTTCTGGAACCTCATGGAAGAGACCCAGAGGGGCTGGAGCGTGTGCAGGGAAGGGAGCGGAGCTGGGAAGGGGCTGGAGCAGCAGGAGGGGCTGAGGGAGCTGGGGGGGCTCAGCCTGGAGCAAAGGAGGCTCAGGGGGGACCTTCTGGCTCTGCAACTCCCTGACAGGAGGGGGGAGCCGGGGGGGGTCGGGCTCTGCTCCCAGGGAACAGGGACAGGAGGAGAGGGAACGGCCTCCAGCTGGGCCAGGGGAGGCTCAGGTGGGACATGAGGAGGAATTTCTCCCTGGAAAGTGTGGTCAGGCACTGGAAAGGGGCTGCCCAGGGAGGTGGTGGAGTTCTAAGCCCTGGAGGTGTCCAAGGAAGGCCTGGACTCAGATGAGCTTTTGGAGTCTTTGGACAACGCTCTGAGAGACAGGGTGGGATTGTTGGGATGTCCCGGGCAGGGCCAGGAGTTGGACTTGATGACCCTTGTGAGTCCCTTCCCACTCAGGATATTCCATGATTCCATGTTTTTCCTTGGTTTTAAAGACCCCTACACAGCCATGGTCTGGTCAGGTGTGATTTCAGAGTCTCCCCCTCACCGAGAGCAGCGAGTCTGGGGCCTTGGGAGGGTTGAGAATGTTCTGATGGAAGTGAAATGCTCACTTTGTACTTTATGCTGGGCTTTGATATCAGTGTCCCTGCTCTTAATAAAACAGAGGTTTTTGGAGGAACTACAAAGCTGCAGAACCCCCCAGGCCTCAGAGGTGTTTGTGGATGGGTCCCTTTCCTAAAGGACCAGCTGCCTCCCTTGGAATGCCTGTATCCAACATTTCAAAACCCAAACCACTCAGGGATTCTGTTGGACTCCAGGCCTTCCTGGGCTGAAGCCAAGTCACATTTTGTGATGTCAAGACCCATCCTGAGTGAGGTGGATGGATATCATAGAATCATAGAATCATAGAATCAGACGGGTTGGAAAGGACCTCAGAGATCATCAAGTCCAACCCTTGATCCAACACCACCGCGGTTCCCAGACTATGGCACTCAGTGCCACGTCCAGCCTCAGCTTGAAAACCTCCAGGGATGGAGAATCCACCACTTCCCTGGGCAGCCCATTCCAATGGCTGATTACTCTCTCTGTAAAGAATTTCTTTCTGATATCTAACCTAAACCTCCCCTGGCACAGCTTAAGGCCATGCCCTCTTGTCTGACGGCTGGTTGCCTGGGAGAAGAGACCAACCCCCATCTGGCTATGACTGACATTCCTGCCGCTGCCCCCCCAGCCCTCCTCATTTTCGTGCCCTCCTCAATTCTGTGCCATGAACACGGAGTTCTTCCTCGGCACCTGGTTCAAATGAGCCTGTAGGGTTTTCCCAATGCCTTGAGTGGGCTCAGGGCAGAGCCCAGGAGGAGCAGGCTGGGGGCAGGCCCAGGGCTGCGTGGGTGGTACCTGCAGTGTGCAGGTTGTGCCTTGGCTTTGAGGCAGAATCATGACATGAAATGTCCCTCAAACCGGTCAGAACTGCTACAGTGACAACACCGCCTGCAGAACTCCAGATGTAGAAGCAGGAGAAACCCAAACAAACCCGGGAAAGTTTGAAAATTAACTCCAGGATCAAAATAACATCAATTAAATATTGGAAGTTGCCTGGAAATCAGCTGGAAGAACCGGGAGGTGCAGGAGGAACCTGGACACCCCTTTTCTCCCTCGGGATGTCCCCCGGGCTGGAAGGTGCCTGCCCTGCGGGCTCTGCTGCTTCCCTGTTCCCTTGGCAGAGGAAGAGGAGCAGAAGTAAGTGTGGGATAATGGGCCGCAGCCCCGGAGCCCTCCCCTCCCGGGAGGACTTACTGCGCCTCCGCAGTGAGTTTGTTTTCTGATTTTCCACGGTCCGGCCCCGAATTTAGCACAGAAAGAGCTGCAGGAGCCCTGACACCGATAATCGCCCTCGGAGTCCAAGCCCACAAAGCCCAGGGCACGGGCGCCGTGTCCCCGAAGACAGCCCGGGATCCGCACCCTCGGGAATTCGCTCGGGTTGGGGCAAAGTCGGAACTTCTGCTCGGGTTCTAAACCTGCCGCTAAATCCGAGCACAGGGGCAAAGAGAAGAAACCCGGAGCCTGATTTCAACGACGTTAAAAGCGGCTGCAAAGCACAATGTGGCTCTTCAGATGAGCAAACGGCTGTAAAATTAACTGGCTTGTCTGCTCGGGCTCACACCTCAAGTTTTGACAGAACGGTGAAATTCAGGGGTAAATTAAAATGTAGCGACTTTAGTATTGCAAGTGCCCACCCGAGGGGAATCCCCTGGTTGTGGCAGAATTTTGGGTGGTGATATATCTCGATATAAAATTGACACATTTTGACCTTCTAGCGTTGAGGAATTGCAATTAAAAATGAAACGTATGTTTCGTTTTAACAGGAGAGAATTTCTTCAAAGGACAATATATTTTTTTTAATTTTCTACTCAGTAACTAGAAAGGTTTTTATTCAGCTTCTTAAAGGGGTCAATCCTTAAAATCCTTGGATGGGATGGCTGGGTGATATTTTTAAAATAACTAGCGGGATTTTTAATTCACTTTTCTTTATTGTTTTCAATTAAAATGTGCTGGATGGACAGAGGAGGAGAATTTTTTCCGTATTTTTTAGGATGTGTAATAGCAGGGCCAGCTGAGAGCCACCAGGGCCCCATGTGCAAAAGATGTGTCAGAATGTGCTCAGTGCAGAAGGGCTCGTTATTTGCCCAGATGATTTCCTGGTCAGACTTATTTATTTTTATTTTTTAGGTGGAGAAAAATTATTAAATGAAATCTTAATGAATTAAATGCTATTAAAAACAAACAAAACAGAAAATTCAAATGTTGCTTTTCAAATGTTCAGGGTTTGCCTTGGATTTCGCACAGCTGGGAACGAGGGAACAGAAGTCACCAAAGGAAACAGGACAAGTATTTGTGCCCTGAGCAGCTCAGAGAATTCCCCACTGATGGTCTGAATTAGCAAATCTCTCTTTGCCGTGGCCGT
>VXAY01000998.1:58330-75767 GCA_013399855.1 Oxyruncus cristatus
GGGGAGGGAGGGCTGGGGGAGTCCCTGTTCGCCACCTGAGAGCGCGGGCAGGACCCGTCCCTTCCGCCTGTCCCCCCTTTCCCGCAGCTCTGCCTCACCTCGGGGCGATTTTCGCCCTCCTGTCAGTCACTGCCGGGAATAACCTGCGAGAGGTGGCCTCGAATTTCATCCCAGGCCACCAAAATCTCCTTATGGAGGGGTTTGCTGCAGAGAGGGAGCAGCTTCTGGGGGTCTGCTCAGACCGGGGGAGGACTCACCACCCAGCAGCGAGGCACTGCCGGTGCCAAACTGAACCCCCTGTAATGCAACAGCTGACCTGAACCTGTCATTTCAAACCCAAGGCGTTTGTTCCCGAGGGCTGGGAGATCCCGGAGGACAGACGACCAGGACATGCGGGGGGAAGGCAGGAAAGCAAACGCCTGGCGCGGGGAGGGAAGCGGCTCCCGCAGCTGCCGCCGCTGCCCGCCCCGCCCGGCGGGTCCCGCAGCCCTTCGCAGGGGCTTAAGCCTAGGCTTAGAGAGGGGCATCTGTTTAAATCCTCTCAACTTCAGACAGGCTTAGCTGCGCGCTCAAAACTTGGGGATGCACTTAAATGCTCTGCCTAACGAAGAGAGAATTAAGCAGCTGCTGAACTGCTTGGCTGAATTAGGATCTGAGGCGGCTTCTCCCCTTCCTCGAGTTGACGCCAGTTACCATTTATGATCTTTCCTTCATTTCTGTAGGGTCAAAACGAGCAAGCCCACACCAGGGTACCCGGGGCAGGATTCCCGGAGCGTCCCAGGCTTCTCTGACCGGCTCAGCTCCAGCTTTGCTCAGGGACAGTGTCACCTCCTGGCCCCACAGCACCCACGGTCCTGTGGTGCCAGACAGGCTCAGGGGAGCCCCAGCCCTCCCGGGAGGCTGCTGGGGGAGAGGAGTCGGGCACCCAGCTTGGTCTCCTCTTAAAGATCCACCATTTGAGAATCACAGAATCCCAGACTGGTTCGGGTTGGGAGGGACCTTGAAGCCCACCCAGTGCCATCCCCTGCCACGGGCAGGGACACCTTCCACCAGCCCAGGTTCCTCAGAAACAAGAAGACTGGGATGGTTTCCGAGAAGAAACCAGAACAGAACCGTGGCACTACATTCTGCACTTTGACTTGCAGAGGGCTGGAACATCTCCCAGAACAGAGTGCCCAAAAGTGGCAATAACCGGCACCCGCCCCAATATCTGATGCTGGAAATGCCCCCGGGGGGCAGGGGGGCAGTGCCGCCTCCTTCCCGCCCCGGGGCAGCTCTGCCGAGGAGCAGGAGGAGGAAAAGCGGGTTTGGCTGCAGAGGCGTCGGTGTTTTCCCGGAGCCGGAGGCACCTTTGTGTGTGCTGGGATTTCTCCAGCAGGTGGAGATCTCAAAGCAGGGTTGTGCCGAAGGAGAACACTTCCCAAAACAAAGCCAAACTGCCCAGTTCTGGCAATTCCGGCAATAAAAAGTTTAAGGAAAGTGGCTCCGAGCAAAACACCCGGAGAAGGTGCTATTTTTCCAGCCTCTACCCAACCCTCCCTTCTGTGGTGAGGGATCCGTACCTTTGCTAGTGGAGAGATACATTGTGTGGAGGAATTAATCTTCTTTCTTTCCCGTTTTTTTTCCTTACATAGGGTGTAGTGGGCTAATGGAAGCATATAATTACCGTGTTAGTATTAGGGAGCAATATAGCCGCAATAAATTAAGACTGCTTTGCAATTAGAATGATGAACACAGCTGTGGAGACAAATGGCATATGTGCTAATTAAATAATTTGTCACTTGACTGTTAAGCAAACAATACAGGCTCTTTACATTACAAACTCCCATCTCTAGGATGGCGTGATGGCCCATTAACGGAACGGGACGAACAGATTGCGGTGCCACGTCGGGCTGAGAGCGGCGGCAAACGTGGGCTGAGGGTGGAGTGGTAAAGAAATAAACAGCAGTTATGAAAATATCACAGACTTTTATGTTAAGGAGAGGCAGAATTCACGGAACTCACGAATCCCAGGATACTTGGAGCTGGAAGGAACCCCTGGAGATGATCCAGTCCAACTCCCTGCCCAGGCAGGGTCACCTGGTGACACAGGTAACACAGGAAATGTCCAGGTGGGTTGGAATGTCTCCAGAGGGGAGACTCCACGCTCTCCCTGGGCAGCTGTTCCAGGCTCTGCCACCCTCAATGCAAAGAAGTTTTTCCTGTTGTTGTGTTTTAGTTTCTGGCCATTGCTCCTTGTCCTGTCACTGGCACCACTGAGCAGAGTGTGGGACCGTCCCCTGACACCCCCTGGGGATATTTGTATGGACTGATGGATCCCCTCTGAGCCTTCCCTTCACTGACCAGGCCCAGCTCCTGCAGCCTCTGCTCACCAGGGAGATGCTCCAGACCCCTCGTCATCCCTGTGGCCCTCTTGGACCCTCTCCAGCAGCTCCTTGTCTTTGCTGGCCTGTGGAGCCCAGAACTGAACACAACTCTGCAGATGTGCCTCACGGGGCTGAGCAGAGGGGCAGGATCCCTTCCCTGACCTGCTCCAGTGCTCTTCCGGATGCATCCCAGGATCCCATTGCCTCCCCCAGCCCCCAGGGCACACTGCTGGCTCATGGACAACTTGTCATCCACCAGGACCTCCAGGTCTTAGAAATAATCCCATTAATCCACAGACATAGGGTAGAATAATGTAAAAAATAATTGAAAAAACCCCCTCATTAAAATAAAAATTAAAACTTTTGAATTAATCAATCAATAAATACATGATGACCAGGGTGCCAAAACTGCACCCACCACCTTTCTGAGGAGGAGAACCAATGGCCCCCATGTTACAGATGTTCCCCATGTCCCTGGAAGCTGGAATCCAAAGTAGTCACTTACTGTGCAACTGGAGGGGGTATTACCTGGGTATTACATTTTACCAAGGTTAAAATAGGGATTGGGGGAAAAGGGAAAACTTCCTTTGGCTTTGACAGTCCCTGGGTAGCTCAGGATCTGCAGAAATATTTCTGCTGTGGAGACTTTGAGCTCATGCAATTGTGTGCTGTTTTACTGATTTGCTGTAAAATCCACAGGTTTGGCTCAAAATCCACCAAGAAAAGTGACCCAAAATTAAGATCAAGAGAAAAAACAGGGTACCAGGAGAGCTAAATGCCCAAAGAGGGGAAAATAGTCATATTTAAAAAACCTTTACAAGGAGGAAAATGATATAGAATTCTTATAGCTTTATAAGAATTACATAAATAACTGTTCTAAAATATATCATTACTACCTTCTGTACTTTAAAGGGGCTTATAGAAAGAGGGAAAGGGACTTTTTATATGGACAGATAGTGACAGGACAAGGGCAATGATTTTAAACTGCCAGAGCGATGGGATATCGGGGAGAAATCCTTCCCTGGGAGGATGGGGAGGCCCTGGCCCAGGTTGCCCAGAGAAGCTGTGGCTGCCCCTGGATCCCTGGAAGTGTCCAAGGCCAGGTTGGACGGGGCTTGGAGCAACCTGGGCTGGTGGAAGGTGTCCCATGGCAGGGGATGGCACTGGATTCCAGTCCAAACCATTCCAAGACTATATGACAAAGAGATACAACAGTTTTACCTGTTCATCCTGGGATGGGATTTGGTGTTCCCAGTATTTTAGGAATAGACAAAATAAATCAGCAAGATTTGCTTGTTTATTCTGCCTGCAGCACATTGTGCCACCCACCACATCCAGGTTTCCACTCTGCCTGCAGGGATCTCCTTCTGTCCGTGAAGGTTCAATATTTCTGGGCATAAAAGGTTCTTCCCCCACAGGGTGGTTGGCACTGCCCAGGCTCCCCAGGGCAGTGGGCACGGCCCCAAGGCTACCAGAGCTCCAGGAGCGTTTGGACAACGCTCTCAGGGACAGGGGGAGTGTTGGGGTGTCCTGGGCAGGGCCAGAGTTGGACTGGATGACCCTTGGGGGTCCCTCTAACTCAGGATATTCCAGGATTCTGTGATTCTATGGCACAGGCACTGCTTCAGGAATGGTGTGAGCTGTGCTTGTGCCAACTCCTCTGGGGAAGGAAATCAGTGAAAAGCAGAACCAAACAAGGACCCCACACCTGCAAGTTATTTTAACGCTCATCCTGTGACACAGCATCAAAGCTGTGCCTGACCACAAGGCAGAGAACAAGGAAAAGATGGGAATTGGTGTTATTTCTCAGATCCACATTTCTCCAAAGTACATTTTTGGCCCCTCTGTTGTCACCATCACTGGCTCCCTGAGAGGGGACCAGGATTTAATCCTCTCAAACACCCCTGGCCAGCCCTGGAGCCCAAGACATCAGCCAGGGACATGTGGCACTGGGACAATGGGAGTTTTAAGCACTGGGGGCCAGCTCTGCGAAGCCACCTCTGTGACAGCAGCAGAAGCAGCAGCAGAGGCTGAGCTGAGGTACCAGGTCAGGCCACAGCTTGTGAGGGGCAGGTTTGAGGCTGTGCCACTTGCTCAAAACAACAGGTCAGAGTTTCTCCCCAGCCCGTGTTAATACTTTCTGCATCACTAACCACAGCTGGCCACTTTTCTAGTGGCATTTATTATCAGTTACATTCTTCCTTCTAATCACCAAGACCTTGTCTGTACAATTCCACCCCCTCTGCCTTCTGCAGCCACCTCAAGGAGACACGTGGAGTCAGGAAAGTGGTGGAGTGCCCAGCCCTGGATGTGCCCAAGGAAGGCCTGGCCGTGGCACTCAGTGCTCTGGGCTGGGGGACAAGGTAGGGATGGGCACAGGGGGGATCCATGGGCTGGGAGGGCTTTTCCAACCCCAGTGATCCTGGGATTCTACATGGGGGGGCTGTGGGAAGTCCCAGGTACATCCCCTGGAGATGCTCATGGGCTGAAGTCACTCAGGTGGAACACTGTAGTAAAAGGAGGTTATTAGCAAAATTTCACAGAATCCCAGAATCCCTGAGGTTGGCAAAGCCCTCCCAGCCCATGGATCCCCCTGTGCCCATCCCCACCTTGTCCCCCAGCCCAGAGCACTGAGTGCCACGGCCAGGCCTTCCTTGGGCACCTCCAGGGCTGGGCACTCCAAACCTCCCTGGGCAGCCCCTGCCAAGGCCTGACCAGCCTTTCCAGGGAGAAATTCCTCCTCATGGCCCCCCTGCCCCTGCCCTGGCCCAGCTGGAGGCCGTTCCTCTCCTCCTGTCCCTGTTCCCTGGGAGCAGAGCCCGACCCCCCCCGGCTCCCCCCTCCTGTCAGGGAGTTGCAGAGCCAGAAGGTCCCCCCTGAGCCTCCTTTGCTCCAGGCTGAGCCCCCCCAGCTCCCTCAGCCAGTTCTCTCTTCTTGGCTCAGGAGGGACTGATTACAACAGAAACAGAGCAATTGAATGTGCACATGCAGAAAACACAATCCATTTATTGCCTGGATCTGCCCCACCCCAGCTCCTCACACGGTCCCCAAGTCAGGTAGAGAGTGAAATCCTGGCTGTGGGGGCATCTGTGCTGAAATTCCTGCTGGCTTGCACAAAACCATTGCACCCGCTGTTCCCACTGGGAATCACAGCCCCTATTCAGAGCGTGGCTGGAGAAAACAACAGCATTTAGACCATCTGGGGACAGCAAACCGGGCCTGGGCTGTTCTGGGTGGTGCTGCCACAGCCCCTCTGGAGCAGAAGGAGCGAGGGGCCGGCGCCGCCGAGAGACCACGGGGAAAGGAGCCCTTAGAAAGACATTTTCTGATGATTATTTTGGGAAACCTTCTGGTAATCCCCAGTCAATCTGCATGCTAATAGAGGTCATTTACCAAAGCAGAATACTGGGGGAAGCTTTGCATAATAACAACGTTAGTTTGATTTGATACTAAAACTTTTCAACTGTTCAATCAAAGGCAAAGCTGAATTTGTGGGGGGAAAAAAATGGTATTGAATGCAGGAGTGAATCTGGACACAGTTAAAGGGAGCTCTTTTTGATCAATTAGACCTTTCTGTGATGTCATCTTTATTACTTATTCTAATGAGATGGGTGTTGTAAAAAGGATTGGGGAGTGAAATCCATTGATAATCTCCTTAGCACTGTGGATAATATACAAGGTTTCTCCCCCACATAGAGAGCTCTAAGCTGCTCTAATATACTTTAAGACTTCTCAGTATCTCCCTATTCTTAAAGGAAGATGATTTTTGTCTTTATGACGGGGTGTAGGTTTGTTCACTCCCGGAATAATTTGGGTGGAGATTTACAGCTGCACTTCGTCGTTTTGATTCACTGCTGTACTTTTCGTGCACAAAAGGCCTGGTCTAACCCCAGATAAATGTATCTGCTGCGGGGCTTTTTGGGGCTGCTAAAGGCAGAGTCAGTGCAGCTGCAAACCTCCTTCTCAAGCCTCAGAGCGATATAAAACTAATTGAAGTGCCAAGGCAAACACGCTGAATCTCCTCCGCACAGGAGTGTTCAGGGGGAGAATGGAAATACTGGTGAAGTATTTGCACAGCACTTTCTTGGTTTCAAACAAGTGTTCAAGGATATTATCAGGTTGTGCTGGACACCACTCAGGTCTCTCTCTAGTTTAAGAGCTGCACAATGAAGCGATAAAAACAGTAAAAGGAGCGAATTCATGACACTTGAATCGGGATGTCTTTACTCTTTGCATTGTCATCAGACCCTCCTGCTGTCACCAGGAAAGAGAAACTCAGCAACTTTCCCAAACCTGCCAGAAAATGACGGGCAAAATGATGCAGGTTTGTATGAGATACAGAAAAATCCCTTTCCAAAGTGCTGAGGTACAGTTACATTGATTATGCGGGTTAAGTTTAAGGAAGAAAGACATCAAGAAAGAGAGAGAGAGAAAGAGAGAAAGAGAGAAAGAGGAAGAGAAGAGGAAGAGAAAGAGAGAAGGTAAAAGAATAAGGAGTCAGACAGGAAGAGGGAAGGAAGGGAGGGAGGGAGGAAGGGACTGGTACAGTTCTGACAATGATGTTTTTCCCTTCTGAGCTCTCAGAGAGGGTTCCTCCTCTCCACACATTTTATCCCCCACGTGTGTGTACGTGCAGAGGTTTCAGCCTATGTGGTGCATGGAGCCTTCAGTTAAGCTTTCAATATGAACTATTAATATGAACTATTCTGCTTTCTCCTCTTCACTCTTCCATGTCACTTTGTTGTGCTAATTTTAACTTTGGGGAAAGACCACATCCAATTTCTTTGAAACCTTTCGGGAAACACCAAAAAAAAGCATTTATTTATTTATTTATTAAAGAAAAACTTCCCACCTTATGAAATTTAAGCCTCAGACTTACAAAGAAACAGGCACGTGCTCCCATCCTGTGTAAATGGAAATCAAACCCATGGCTGTATGATGTGCAACCAGAATTTTCTGGGGTTGGGAATGGCACTTGCCCACACAGACAATATTTGAAATGCTGAGGGTTGCCTTTCAGAAAGAGACTAAAGATGGTTCAAGACATAATAAAAATAATATAGAAAATATTTCAGAAAAAAATTCAAAGATAATACAAGATGATTCTTTTATTAGTTTGTTTCTGAACTTACAGTTTCTTCTTCTTCACATAAAGCAGTTTTCTTACCAAAGGGAAAGAATTCAAATCTTTCTTAAGAAACAGAAATAAAGAAATACATGGACTTGGTAAAGAGAAATGCAAAGTAAAGACTTGTTCAGAGGTTCATGCTCTGCACAAGATGTTGTCTCTGCCCACTGAAAGAAACAGCACCCAGGAAGAGCAGAGCAATGTGGAATATCAATATAATCCCAAAGGATCCCTGTTGGCTGGGCAGGGAGGTGAGAGCTCCTCATGGCTCATTTACCTCATCTGCCACTGAGGTAAATAACTGCAGCTCAGAATCCCAGGATCCCTGAGGCTGGAAAATCCCTCCCCGCCCATGGATCCCCCCTGTGCCCATCCCCCCCTTGTCCCCAGCCCAGAGCACTGAGTGCCACGGCCAGGCCTTCCTTGGGCACCTCCAGGGCTGGGCACTCCAACCCTCCCTGGGCAGCCCCTGCCAAGGCCTGACCACCCTTTCCAGGGAGAAATTCCTCCTCAGGGCCACCCTGAGCCTGCCCTGGCCCAGCTGGAGGCCGTTCCCTCTCCTGCTGTCCCTTGTTCCCTGGGAGCAGAGCCCGACCCCCCCCGGCTCCCCCCTCCTGTCAGGGAGTTTCCAGAAATCCGATACTTCCCCGGAATTTCAGTCCATTCCAAGGCTTAGCCATGGATCAGCTCACTGAGCTCCGGCAAACACCTTCAACCTGGAGATCTTTGGGTGCTCCAGAGAGGCTCCTTCTCCGCATGGAAACCACCCAGCACATCCAGGTGCCATCACAAATCGTGAAAGGATGATGGACAAAGAACACCCTGCGACAAAGCAGAGGAACTTTGTGAGGAGCAAGAACAAAGCAAATTCAGATGTTACGTCTGGAAGACAGGGACAAACATATGCACATTTCTTAAAGAGTGTGAATAAAGGCAGAGCTGCCAGAGGGCCGTGCCAGAAGGTGGCACCGGCCAGAGGCGGGAGCTGCACATTGTTTGCCATGAAAGTCTCTAAGAGCTCACATTTCTGAGCCGGTTAAAGCCCTCCCTCCTCACAGCCAACCCAGCCCTCTGCACACCAGGCGGGTGGGGACATCCCCGTGGTCAGTGGCTGCTGACACAGCTCTGCCGGGGAGGTGACTCTGCCTGTCCCCTCCCTGCCTGTCCCCTCACACCCCGAGAAAAGACGGACGAGGGGACTGAGCTTTCCTGCCTCGTCGCGGAGAGGAAACTGCCGCACCACGACGGGGCTCATCTGTGCCGAGCATCCCCTGGGGAGCCGAGTCCTGCCCCTCCGGTGCGAGAGGGGACTGTCCCCTCCCGCCGCAGCGCCGGCTGCCCCCGGCGAGCGCAGACGCCGGGCCGGGCGGGCTCTCCCGAGGGTCCCCATCACCATCCATTTGCACCCTGCCCGCGGCAGGGAGGCCGAGCGGCGCACGGGGCTCGGGGCTGACGCGGTGTCCTGACCCTGTCGTACACAGGTGACAAGCTGTCCCTGTTCGTCCCCCCTGCGGCTTGATGGGACCTGCGTCCCCCCTCCGGTGGGGACACGGCGGTGCTCACCCCTGGAGAGAATTTCTCTGGGAGAAATGCAGCTCCTTGGCCAGCCGGGTGCAGCCAGAGCAGCCTGTTTGCTTTGCTGTCCGTGCCCCTGGGGGAAGGTTTCCTTTGCCTTGTCTCACCACTTGCAGGGACGGTCAGAGGGAAAGCCGTGGGAGTGGACACAGGTACGTGGGGGTACATCAGCTCTGGGGCAGGCACATCAGTGCCAGCACAGGGTCTGCACCCCACTCCAGCCCCATCACCAGACCCTTCCCCTTGGCTTTGTGTGGGCCTGTGTGCTCCAGCTTCCCACTCGATCACATAAGAAGGGTTTTTTTGATCATTGCAGGGAGATGAACATGGGCCAACCTGGCATTTCATTCCTCAAAGGTCCTTAAGAGCAGCTCTCAGTTTTCCATGGCCAGGCTGGAGTTGAGGGCCACCCCTCCTCTGACCAGCCTGGGATGGTCACCGGTGCCAACTCCAGTCATCGCTGAGCGCGGATCCATCGCTGAGCTCAGCACCAGGGCAGGACGTGTGTTTGCTGGTCCCACCACCCCGTCCAGCCCCACGGCAGAAGTCCCTGCACCATGAAATCACAGGTCACAGGATATGCTGAGTTGGAAGGGCCCCCCAAGGACCATCCAGTCCAACCCTTAGCCCTGCACAGGCCCATCTCCAAGAGTCACACTCTGTGCCCCAGAGGATCATCCCAACCCTCCTGGAGCTCTGGCAGCCTTGGGGCTGTGCCCACTGCCCTGGGGAGCCTGGGCAGTGCCAACCACCCTGTGGGGGAAGAACCTTGTGCTGAGATCCAACCTGAGCCTACCCTGACACAGCTCCAGCCCTTCCCTGGGTGCTGTCCCTGGTCCCCCCGAGCAGAGCTCAGTCCTGCCCCTCCTCTGCCCCTGCCCAGGCAGTTGGAACTGCACTGGGGTCTCCCCTCAGTCTCCTCTTGTGCAGCTGAACACACCCAGTGCCCTCAGTGTCCTCACACGGCTTCAAATCCAGGCCCTTCCCCATCCTCGTTCCCTCCTTTGGACTCTCTCCAGTGGCTCAATACCTTCCTCACACTGCAGTGCCCGGCTCTGCCCCCGTGCAGCCCCACAGCAGAGGTCCCTGTGCCTCCCTGCACGGCCTCCTGCCTGTGCCCGGCCCCGCCGCTCCCACACAATGCTCCCACAGTGGCCTCGCGCCGCACGGGCAGCTCGGGCGAGGGCAACAGCGCTGCCAATTAATGAAGAGCTCTCAGATGTTGCCAGGGCTCACGGGCCCAGTCGGCCACCCAACTGTCACCACGGTGGACAGTAAGACAAGGCAAGAGCTCTCAATCAGTTTGGGGCCTTAAAAGCAGTGACTCACCAACAGACAACCATTTATTTTTATCGTTGACCGATAATTCTGGTATTGTTCCCGGGGTATAAATGCCACAGTGTTTCGTGACAGTGGCCTTGTCCCCTTCACAAATGATTCCTATCAAATGAAGAAGATTAATCCCACAGCGAGTGTTTCTGGGGTTTGCAAAGTGTGTGAGGCAGCCCCAGAAGGCCCTGCTTAATGGAAAATGAGCCAAATTCTGGGCCCTTCCCCTCTCAGAGTCCTCACAAGTTTAACTTGAGACATATCTGGCTTTTCAAAGAGCCTGTAGCCTGTGTGGTGAGCATAAAACCTGACATCCTCTCCGTGTTCACTGAGCTGGCACAGCCAGGATGGAGTTGAGTTCGTGGGGATGGTCTCCCAAACCTGTAAGACAAGAGGAGAGGAGTCATCCTCACACACCAAGCAAGGAGCCCCAACCACACTTCCATGTGTTCTTCAACACCTCTGCACTCAGAAAGGGCTTTGCCTTTGTGGGCAAGTGGGGTCAAGCAGCCTCCAGCTGGTCCCAGCAACTGCTGGCAGGGGTTTTGGAGGAGCAAGGGGTCTGTGCTGCGCTTTGGGAAGTTGGCTGACACCTCTGCAAGGAGCCCCACCTCATCCAGAATAAAGGATTTAAGGGACAGAGCAAAAAGCCTGCTCATTTCTGCTGATTTCGTATCAAACATGTACTTCGGGTGCAGTGCAGTTTATTTACATGAGTTCCTATAATAAATTGCGGGCAATGCCAGTCCACCCAGCAATGAGTAACCATGTGGCAGGTTGGACAGCCCTGGTGGGTGACTGGAGGGAGACACAGCAGGAGCTGGGGGGCTCCCTGGAATGTTCCAGCAGCAGGAGGTGAAGGGGGGCTGCTGGGACCATCCAGGGCAGCACAAGAATTGCAACCCCTCCAAGACATCGGTGAGAGGAGCAGCCCCCAAGGGAGGATGGGACAGCAGATGGGGATGTAGGCTTTGTGCTGCGCACCCCAGGAGCCGCCCCATCCATCCCTCTGACCCCACTGGCCACAGCCCCAGTCCGTGGAAACCCCCCGGACACTCCTGGCATTGCCAACAGCTGCCCAAGGCCAACCTGGCGGATCCCGGGAAGCGCCATTCCTTTGGGAACGACCAGATATGAAGGCCCCATTCTATAGAAAACACTGATCTCCTGCATCTGCCAAACCCACCACATTTCCTCCACCTCTCCCCAGCTCCCCTCCCCACTGGTAGGGACCCTGGTGGCTTTTTTCAATAGTTGTTTTCTTTCTGCTTAAGACAGCCCTGCTTCTCTGCGGGGAGAAAGGCCCCGTTTGTGGGGCGCAGCTGCATTTCAAAGGTACATTGTTGGGGAGTTATGAATTTGCATGCCTTTACTAATGTGTGGAAACAGGAGAATTCTTTTGCTTTTTAATCGAAATTGATGTTATTCCTCTGCCAGTGGTACCCGAGGAACTGTTTTGTTCCATTTCCTCTCCTTTCATGCAGCCCTATTTATGTTTAGATCTGGTTTGCTGCCACCAAGAATCATTGTCATTACCACCAGTGTCTCAGGGCCGGCCAAGTCCAGCAGCTGTGTGTTTAATGCCTCCCCTCACTAAGGTTTATTTCCTTGACAACATGGGCTTGTTTGAAGCAACTTTCCTCCCTTTAAGAAGAAAGAAAGAAAAAGGCCTTTTCCAGTGTTTTCTTTTATTTTCTCCTATTTTCCCCCTTTTTTCTTCTATCTTTTTTTCAGCTTGCAGGCAGAAGTGGGAGTTTGGGGTGTGAATACTGGGGCGACTCCCAGTTATTCCTGTGACAGTCTCCGCTCCCCCCCACCCCAAAAGCTCTCCCTGTGCCTCACTCGCCCTCCACACTCAAAATGGAATACCTAGGTGGCCAAGCAGGACCCGCTGACCTCTATATCCTGTTCCTTTCTCCGCGCTTTGCTGCCGGTTTCCTCGATAAAAGGCGAGAGTGAGAGATAATTAACAAAAAACATGGCCCCCGGACAATGAAACAACTGGCCTTGGCCAGCCAGAAATTTATCCTGGTTTTCTAGGTGAACTTTCTCCCATCAATCTTTCCTTTAACCTCCGTGTTAGTGGAAGCAATAGGAACACCCCCTCCCCTCCCCCGAGCAAATGCTTTCTTTTGAGGGGGAACAAAACCCGGGATCGGCGAGGGCCGAGGTAAAATCTGGGTGGTATCGTGCCGCTCACAAAGCCCCCACTGTTCCCCGGGCCGGTGCTGGTGTTTTACAACAGGGGAGGGGAGAGGATGAATGGCCCGATGATGTGAAACAATCCTCGCGATTCAGGGCGACAAACCCATCCTCTGTTCCGCGGGAGGGGAACAAAAAGAAGGGGAGAGCGGGCAGGGAGGGAATTAAACCCAAACCGCTCCGTCGAAGAAAAACCTTCCCGATCCCGAAAACGCGTGGAGGAGATGCCGGGGGGAAGCTCGGGATATTGTCCCTCCGGCTTTCGGGCGTCGGCGCGGCTCCAGGGGTTGATGGAGAAGGACCGGGGGATCTTTGTCCGAGGGGAAAAGTACAATAGGCCATAAGTGGCGGCATCTCTGGGGCTGCCCCGCGCTCGCCGAGAACCCACAGGCGCAGGAAAAATGATTGGCGGTGGGGCCGGGACAATACGGATCCACTTCAGGTCCCCTCGAGAGGGTATTATGGCCAGGGAAAATATTTGTGCTCTGAAGATGACACTCTCCATTCTGCTAATGGCTCTCACCCCGCGCTGACAATCACACCCACCACTCTCCTGGCAGTTGTCTGCTGGTCCCCGCTGAATGGGCCCCGCTCGGGGAAAGCATCCCCTTTTCTGCAGGCAGGACAATTCCATTGTGTTCACCTACTTGAGAAGAGGGAAAGGTGAATATGAGGGCATTGGGCATTGTAAATTACCAATGAAACACGCACTGAAAGAGCACCCCTCCAATAAATTAGGAGTCTTTACTCCTGTCGGATCACGGGTTGGGAAAGGCACATTTGGGCTTGAGAAGGGAGAATTTCATGCAGAAACTGGTGCAGCTTGATCACTTTTTTGCCCAACCCTTTTATTCCTTGCAAAAAATTCACTGTTCTCTTAAAAATGCCGAACCAGTTTTAAGTTCCATGCACTGGCAATATGGTGCAACAGCCCAACCAGATGCATTACACGGGCTGCTGACAACAGCAAAAAGGTGATGCCCTCATGTATTAAATACTAAGAGCTGCTGGAAGGGGCTTTTTAAAAGAATTGCGTGTTTTTCTCTGCAGGGATTAGTAAAAAGATGAGCAAGAAGTTTGGCATTTCCAGAGAAATCATAGCCAGGCCGTTGACTTTCACTCTTCCCCAAGGCCAAAAAAAACCCAAACCAAACCAAACCAAACCCCTCTTTTCAGAGGCAGGTCATTATCTGGATTTTAAGTTGACCATCTTTGGTACGAATCCCACTTGATGAACACACAATATTCACAATGCACACAATATAAACACAAGGGCAAGACAGGGGCACCCCCTCCCAACAGCAACCACTTTATTTTTCGTTATCACTCATATATGTGTTTAATTGGAAAGGTTCCAACAGTTCAGCAGAGCTTCTGGGGGGGAGTTGCTTGATCTTCACTTGTTTGGGTTGCAAGCCAGAGCAACTTTTTGGGAAGACTATCCCTCCTCCTGCTCTGCAACCTGGAAAATCCCTCTTGCAGAATGAACTGCTTGCCAAAATGGTGGCTGACAGTTCGAGTTCCTTCTCAGAAATAAACACCCCCCCAGAGGGTCTCAGATTTCCCCTCTAAAGCAGAGCTTCCTCCTGGGAAGAGCCTGGTGAAGAAATGGATTTTTTGCTTGGAGCCTCAGTGGAAAAGCAGGCCAGCTTTTATTCCTTAAGGTTGGCAGGCATGGAGCAGAAAGGGAAGCCAAAGGAATTCATGGTGGCAGTACCAGCACTGCTGGCATCGGTGCACTGAGGAAACTCTTGGTATTTCTAATAAAACACTGCCTACTGCAGCCAAAATATGTAATTGTGACAATGCCACCAGTCCCGCTCTGGAGATGAAAGTTGGCCAACGTCCAGTGAAGTCAACAGAGAAATTTTATTCTTTATAGTATGATGATGACACATGAGCAGCTTTCAGAAAAGGGATGTATTTCATTCAGGGGTGGATTTGCCTGAACACTTGCCAGTTGCCCACAGAAGATGATATTCAGAGAATCCCAGAATGGTTTGGGTTGGGAGGGACCTTAAAGCCCATCCAGTGCCATCCTCTGCCAGGGGTAGGGACACCTTCCACCAGCCCAGGTTGCTCCAAGCCCCGTCCAACCTGGCCTGGAACACTCCCAGGGACGGGAAGGAGCTGACAAGGCTGTGACAGCAGGGGCTGGAGACACAGAGCCCTGAGAGACAGAGAGTGTTTGATGATTGCACCGGCTGCTCGTGTTAACCCACAGTGAGTTGGTATTTATGCCCCTGGCCAACATCTCTCCAACCTGGAGTGGGCACTCTGCCATCACAACAGATGGGCCTGAGCAATTTCAGCTGAGAGACTGTGTATGTCCATCAAATCTGTTTGTTTAGGGAGCCGTTCCCAGCCTGGAAACACGGGACCTATGATGTGCTGTCCAGGCAGACAACACTATCAGCTCTGGAGCTCATCTGCCCAGCAGTGAGCACAGAGTGTGAGTCTTCCCTCCTCTTTTATTCCCACTGCCCCACAGCTGGGAATTCCATCATTGCAGAGGTGGAGCTGTGCCCACACCTGCTGTCATGGTCCCTGTGCCTGGAGGTGTGTGGCCTCCTGGGGACAGGGAAAATAACAATGCCCAGAACTGGGCAAGCCTTCAGCCCTCTTTGCACCTCATCACATCCCCCCCAAGGGTCTGGCACCAAACACCACCCAGGCCAAGCCAAAGGGCCTGTGCGTGGAGAGCAGAGCAAGGTCTTCCGTCACACCAGAGGACAAGAGGACTCAACCCCAAGATGCTGCCCTAGGGAGAGGAGATGGGGGCAGGGAGGCTTAAAACCCTTGGATCAAAACAAGCCTCTGACTTGCACGTGTCATAGGAGTGTGGGCATCACCTGCAAGTTGTCCCTGTCCCGTCCAGGCAGGACCTGGAGTTGCTGGGCATGGGAACAGCCAGGTGAGCTCTGCCTGACACTCACAGATTTGCTCCTCCAGCTGCTCTAAGCAAATATTATCACTTCCTGAAATTTTCCTCTTTTTGTGCTCAAACTTGCAATACATGCACAGGTTTTAGTGCCTTGATCTACACCACTACTGGCAAGAATACATGGAGCAGAGTGGTGGATGTGCGTTCCAGGAGCAACATCAACACCAGAGGGGCATTTGCTGTCTCTCAGGTGCCTTTAAAGGCCGGGTGAGAAGGTGCCCTGTGCTCTCTACAACTCCCCAAAAGGAGGTTGTGCAAAGGTGGGAGTTGGTTTCTTCTCCCAGACAACAAGTGATAGGACAAGGGGAAACAGCCTCAGTGTTCAGGTTGGCCCTGAGGAGGAATTTCTCCCTGGAAAGGGTGGTCAGGCCTTGGCAGGGGCTGCCCAGGGAGGTTTGGAGTGCCCAGCCCTGGAGGTGACCAAGGAAGGCCTGGCTGTGGCACTCAGTGCTCTGGGCTGTCCCTGTTTTTATCTGAGTGATAACTAACTGCAAAAGATGATAAAAAATGTTTGTCCCAACTTCAGAAGTCTCAGAATCACAGAATTGTCAGGGTTGGAAGGGACCTCTGGAGATCACTCAGTCCAACCCCCTGCCCAGGCAGGGTCACCTGGAGCAGGTGACACAGGGAAATGTCCAGGTGGGGTTGGAATGTTTCCTAAGAGAGACTCCACATCCTCCCTGGGCAGCTGTTCCAGGCTCTGCCACCTCCATGGGAAGAAGTTCTTCCTCATGTTGAGGTGGAACTTGTTGTGTTTTATTTTCTGGCCATTGCTCCTTGTCCTGTCACTGGCAGCACCGAGCAGAGTCCTCTCATCTGGAGTGAACCAGATGAAAAAGACTGAAAAGTCAGAAAGTCTTTACCTGATTCAAACTTAATTATCTGACAGACCTGCAGAAGGGATCTGGTTTGTCCTCTCAGTTGTGCCCTGTCCTCAGAGAGCAACAGGCCTTATTTGATCCTCAAATCCTGCACAGCAGATCCTTAAACTTGCCATGTGAAGACACTTGCCTGTACATCCTTTCCTACTCAAGGCACGGTCTTGACAAAGCTGCAAACTTGTCATGGCACAGTTCTGTGGGGCAAAGGATTTCCTTTTGATTTTCCCTTTCTCTTGGAACTCCCTCCTGCCCGACACTGCACATGTGCAAACACGCCAAGAAAACATTCTCCTGCCCCTTCTCCCCCGCAGCAGCAGCTTCATCCCATATGGGACAGATCATCCCTTTTCATATCGGCTCATCTTCTTCTTTCAACACAATTCCCTTGACATCCCAAATTACAACCAAATGGGGGAGCAGAGGGACGAGCCTGAAATCAATTTCAGATCCCTCAAAAGAAATAGATTTATAGCGAAGATAAATCAACAAAACCTTTGAGGGGAGATCCATGAATTCCTGCTTTGGCCCTTGACATATTTAGTACCTGTTGATAGAGGCCAAGACAGCCCAAGTTCCCTGGTCATCCCAGCGATGGTTTTTTCCCTACGTGGCCAACAAGAGCTTGGAGAGCCCCATCTACACCCTGCAACTTGGTTTAAGGCATGAGCAAAACTACAGAGCCTTTAAGTTGCAGTTATCTGGGAGATAACACAGAGTTTCCCAAAAGGAAAGAAACAGCCCAGTCCATAAATAAACCTCCATAATCCCCAGCCAGAGGAGCCAACGGCACCCGGGAGCAAACCTGAGCCCCCACAGATGCTGAGGTTAATTTGGGTATGTTAAATGGGAACAAAACAGGGGGTTTGCCTGAGCAGAGAGGGCCTGATCCCCCCCCTGGAGGTTGAGGGCAAATTCCTGCTCGAATCAGCAGGAGCAGGTTTCCAGTCACTAGAAATGGGAACAGGGGTATTAAACCTCCAGTTTTTAACACCTTCCCAAACCTTCCCAAACC
>VXAY01000999.1:0-11355 GCA_013399855.1 Oxyruncus cristatus
CCTGACCCCGCCCCGCCCCCCGCCCTCTCCTGCCGCTCCGCTTGTGTTTCTTCCTTCCAAAAAAAGCGTATTTTTTGTTAAAAAACCCTGACTGCGGCACCCCGTTTCTCATCATTCTTGCTGGGGAGAGAAAATAGTTTCGTCTTGCGGCGTTTCTTTTAGCCGAGAGTTGAAATGAGTTTCAGGCAAGTCAATAATCCCCGAGTTTGGGGATTGCACGCAGAGCTGGACGGTGAGATTTTCATTTTTCCTTTTGAATTAAAACTTTGCTTCTAACAGCACTGTCACAGTGACAGCGGATACATGTTCCTGAGACGGTTTTTCATCAAGGTGGCTCGAAATGGTGGTAATCTTGGGACCCTGTCTTAGTGTAAATGAGCTTTATAAAGAAGCAAGTAACACAAGGTAGTCACTCGGCTCTGTAACTGTGTTATGAGTTGTTTTCCACAACACAGCTTCATCTCTTAAAAATAATGAAACTTTTGCTCATAATTCCCTACTTAGCTCTCGTAGGAGCTGGTCAAAACTAAAGGAAAGATGTTTTTCACTAGAAACGTTAATGTGAAAAGCAGCTCTCTTAAATCATCAGGTACACTCAAATCCCCATAACAACATATAGAAATTCTTTTTCTGTTTTCCTTGGTTTTCGGAATCCTTGTACCAATATTTTAATTAACTATACCCCCATTTTTTTCTCCAAAATGTTTCTTTCGGTGAAGCACAGCAGATAAACATACTCATTTCTATGTTCTTAAGATAGTTTATTTCTGCGCCTACTTTTACACTATAGTTCAGGAATTTTGTCAGCCAGAAAAAGAAATTTCACGAAAAGAAAAACAAAATAAAATCAAAACATGGTGTACATGTTTTCATTATAAGAAACAGAGGTAAAACTGCAGGGTTTTCTTTAATAAAAGTATATAAATCAAGTAGTTTAATCAAACAATTTTGTCCTCAAAACTATTGAGAGAAGGAAGCACATGGCTTTCTCCAGTGCATGAGTTTTATAATGTGGGGTAAATTGAATACACATAAAAATGATTTTTTTCTTGGGATGACTTGGATAGGGAAGTGTCATATTTGAACATTTGTAGTGTACTGTGGGAACGAATAGGAGCCCCTTGTTCTTGTCTCATGATTACAAATGCAGTAATTTGGCTTCTTTCACTTTATCTTTTGATGATGCAATATCACACACTATCTTGTGAAGTTTTGATGATTTGGGGTTCAGCTTTCAGAACTTGTCAGTGGTGCTGGATTATCATGACTGGGGTGCACCTGGAGTGTGAGAGACTTGCGAGAGATTGTGGTGGCATTTCAGAGATCTTTTTTCTAGAGAAGGCAAACAGCAGAATAACAGCGTATGAGAGAGTATAAAAACAGAAAATCATTTGGATTTTGATTTGTTCTGATGCTGTATTTCACAGTAGTTTCACCTGCAGAACCCACTGTGAATTTTGGGCTGTGAAGCACCTTGTCAGAGAAGCGAATCTATTGGGAAGAACACACACCACCGGGGAGAAATTTCTGGGTGATAGTTTTGTAGCATATGTATTTCCTTCAAATTCTGTACCTTACTCGATTCTATTGACTCAGAGTCACTCCACTAGAGGCTTTACCTTTAAATTCTTTTAAACCTTTGCAAATACATTTTCTTGGGTTTAGTCTAGGCCTTTATCCTTCTTCCAAACACTTATGTAGTAGCACAGTCCCAGAGCAGCCTATATGCTTTCCTAAAAGTTCCCTTTCCTGGTCCTCCCAAAATTTGACCATCTACATGGACTTTTTATTTTTATTTTTTTCCACAACCATAGACAGTTTTAGGTTCAGCAAAGAAGGAAATGCAAAGAGATCTTGCAAATTTTTCCAGGTGGAGAAGGGGAATGAGAAATAAGTTTAATTCCTTAAATTTAATGGAGAATTTATTTTAAAAAAAAGTTCATTACTTCAAATATTATTGTCAAGAAAAAAGATCTTAATCGTTTTTTTTCTGATATAAAGTTTTGTACAGTGATGAACTCAGTTAAACCAGAATGACTTCTGTCTCCTGTTTTTCCTAAAACAAAAACAAAAAAAAACAAAAAAAAAAAAAAAAAAAAACAACAAAAAAACAAACAAACAAAAAAACCACAAAACAAAACATAACACCACAAAGTTAGGTGAACAGAACCTTTATTAAATACCAATTGGCCTTGGGACAATTGGTTGAAGGATCAGGAGCACAGGTAATGATTTCCTTGATCCTTCCAGTAACAGAATATTTATTAGATACAGTGGACTGGGATATTAAGAAGTGACGTACCAGGAGGAAGCTACTTCTTCCTCCTCCTCCTAAAAACTTAACAAGACTGGTACCTTATACAGCAGGTACTAGTCCCTGGAATTAGAGGGCCAGACAACTGAAGAGGTGGGTGAAGGTTCTTCTGAGGCAAAGGGGCTTCCTAAACCATCTGTACTCTGCATCACAAGCACCTCCACTGAGAGGAAAAGAAGGGTGGTTGTAATGGGAGACTCCCTTCTAAGGGGAACAGAGGGCCTGACATGCAGACTGGACCCAACTCACAGGGAAGTCTGCTGTCTCTCAGGAGCTCTGTTGACAGGGGGAAGAGGGCCAGCAAAACCTCAGCTCAGGACATGAGGAGAGCAGACTTCAGCCTGCTCAGGGAATGAATAAGTGAAGTCCCCTTGGAAAATGTTTTTGCAGGTACTGGAGCCCATCGGTGCTGCTCACTCTCTAAACACTGTATCCTAAGGGCACAGGAGCAGGCAATTCCTAAATGTCAGAAGTCAAGCAGACGAGGCAGAAGACTGGCTTGGCTGAACAGGGAAATAAGGAGAAAAAGGAAGGCATATGCCCAGTGGAAGCAAGGTCAGCTGACACGGGAAGAATACAGAGATGCTGCCTGCTGCTGTAGGGAGAAAATTCATGTGGCCAAAGCTCAACTGGAGTTGAAGCTGGCCAGAAATGTGGGGGACAATAAAGAGTTTTTTCAAATAGATTAATGGCAACAGGCAGTAACATTAGCCTGTTACAGGGTGAGAATGGTCCCCTCACAAACAGGGACAGAGGCAATGCAAAGGTGTTTAACGCTTTCTTTGGCTCTGTCTTCAACACGGATGATGAATCAGGAGGATCTCAGTGCCCAGAGCTGGAGGATCATGACTGTGAGAATAATCAGCTCCCAGTTGACCCTGAAATTGTGTGTGGTCTGCTGATCCAGCTGTATCCTTACAAGTCTATGGGACCTGATGGGATTCATCCAAGAATCCTCAAAGAGACAGCTGATGTCATTGCCAAACCTCTCTTGATGATTTTTGAGCAGTCTTGGGAATCCCGAGAAGTCCCAGCTGAGTGGAAGTTGCTGAATGTTGTCCCAATTTTTAAGGGGGGCAGCAAGGAGGACCCCAGAAACTACAGGNTGGTCTGCTGATCCAGCTGTATCCTTACAAGTCTATGGGACCTGATGGGATTCATCCAAGAATCCTCAAAGAGACAGCTGATGTCATTGCCAAACCTCTCTTGATGATTTTTGAGCAGTCTTGGGAATCCCGAGAAGTCCCAGCTGAGTGGAAGTTGCTGAATGTTGTCCCAATTTTTAAGGGGGGCAGCAAGGAGGACCCCAGAAACTACAGGCTGTCAATCTCATGTCAGTGCTTGGTAAAATAATGTAAAAGATTATTCTGAGAAGTAGTAAAAATCAACTGGAGGACAACACAGCCGTTGGTCACAGCCAGCACAGCTTCATGAGGGGAAAGTCTTGTCAAACCTGATTTCCTTCTACAACATGGTAACCCACCTAGTTGATCTAGGAAAGCCAGCAGATGTAATCCTTTTGGACTTTAGCAAAGCTTTTGGTACTGTCTCACACAGTATCCTTCTGGACAAAACACGCAGCACACAGCTGGATAACTGTGCTGTGTAATGGGTGAGCAACTGGCTCTCAGGTTGGGCACAAAGGGTTATATTGAAGGGGGTATCATCAGGCTGGCGACCTGTCACTAGTGGGGTTCTGCAGGGCTCCATCCTCGGCCCAGTTCTCTTCAACATCTTCATTAATGATTTGGACACAGGACTCAAAGGAATACTAAGTTTCCCCCAACACTAAATTGGGAGGAGCTGTTGAATCCCTCAAGGGCAGAGAGACTTCAAAAAAATGAGAGAGATGAGCAATCCCCGACCATATGAAGTTTAACAAGGGCAAGTGCTGGATTTTGCACCTGGGATGGAGCAACCCTGATTGTGTGTATAGACTAAGGAATGAGAGACTGGGAAACAACGCTACAGAAAGAGACCTGGGGGGTCCTGGTCGATGGCCAGTTGAATCTGAGTCAGCAGTGCTCTGGCAGTCAGAAGGGCCAACTGTGTCCAGGGGAGCATCAGGCAAAGCATCTCCAGCTGGTCAAGGGAGGGGATTGTCCCTCTTTGCTCTGCACTGGGGCAGCCTCTCCTTGAATATTGTGTGCAGTTTTGGGCACCACAATATAAGAAAGACTGTAAGTTATTAGAGAGCATCCTGAGGAGGGCCATGAGAATGGTGAAGGGTCTGGAGGGAAACACTTATGAGGAGAGGCTGAGGTCATTTGGTCTGTTCAACCTGGAGGAGACTGAAGGGAGACCTCACTGTGGCCTTCAACATCCTTGCAAGGGGAAGCAGAGGGACAAGTACTGACCTCTTTGCTCTCATGACCAGTGACAGGACTCAAGGAAATGGCATGAAGCAGAGTCAGGGGAGTGTTAGATGTTGGGAATTTTTTTTCTCCCCAGAGGACACTTGAACACTGGAACAGGCTCCTCAGGGCAATGGTTACATCACCAAATCTGACAGAGTTCATGGACAATGCTGTCAGGTACATGGTGTGATTCTTGGTGTTTCCTGCACAGGGCCAGGAATTGGATTTGATGATCCTAATGGGTTCCTTCCAACTCAGCATATTATATGGTTGTATGATTCTATGAAACTTTTCCAAAGTTCAGTCAGGAATTCAGGGACGCATTTTTCTCCAATTCTGGTATGGATAAATGCTTTCAGGAAGGTCCTTTTTATGAGCCCATGTGACTTATGGCACTTTCTATGCCCTGCAGAATCACAGAATGATTTGTGTTGGAAGTCCTTCAAAGATTATCTAGACCAACTTTGTTGTTGTGGGTAGGGACATCTTTCACTAGATCAGGTTGCTCAAAGACCCATCCAACCTGAGTTCGAAATCTTCCACTGAAGGCATCAACAACTTCTTTGGGCAACCTGTTTCAGTGCGTCTCACCACCTCCATAAGGAAAAATTTCTTCCTTACAACTTATCTAAATCTACCTTCATCATAAAATCTTGCCTCTTGCTCTGTCACTACAGGCCCTGGTGAAAAGTCTTTCTCTGTCTTTCTTATAAGCACCCTTCATAAGTTGAAAGTCTCCCCAGAGCCTTCTTTTCTCCAGGTTAAGCAACTACAGCTCTCCCAGCCTTTCTTTATGAGAGAGATGTTCTAGCCTCCTGACCATTTTCATGGGCCTTCTCTGGACCTCCTCTAAGTCTTTCACATTTTGAGGATCCCAGAGCTGGATGCAGTGCTCCAGGTGAGGTGTCAGTGGAATGAATGAAGAGAATCACCTCCCTCAACCTGCTATCCATGCTTCTTTTTATGCAGCCCAGGGTACAACTGGTTTTCTGGGCTGCACACTGCCGCCTCGTGTCCAATTTTTTATCCACCTGTATCTCTAAGTCTTTCTGTTCAGGGCTGCTTGCAACCAGTTCATCCTACAGTCTGTAAGTATATTTGGAATGGCCCTGACCCAGGGGCAGGGCCTTGCACTTGACCTTGTTTCACTTCATGAGGTTCAAAAGGGCCCACTCCTCAAGCCTGTCAAGGTCCCTCTGGATGGCATCCCTTCCCTCCAGTGAATCAATTGCACCACTAAACAATTGATGTCATCCACAGACTTGCTGCAGGCGCACTCAATCCTGCTATCAGTATTATTGAGGAAGATATAAAACACTAATTACACTGCAACTATATCTGCCAATTCCCTGAGGACCCTGGGGTGAATGCCAGTAGGTCCCATGGATTTGTGTATGTTCAGGGTTCCCAGATGGCCTTGAACCTGAACTTTTCCTGCAATAGGAGGGAGTTTGTTCCCCCAGTCTATGTCTTGAGTTCAGGGACATGAGAGATGGGAGAGAGAGAGTGCCAGTGAAAACTGAGGCAAAAAACTTGTTGAATACTTCAGTCTTCTCCATGTCAGTAGTCACTAAATCTCCTGTCTTATTTAATAGGGGGCACATTTTCTTTAGTCTTCCTTTACAGTGTACCTACAGAAAACCTTATTATTCTTCATATGCCTTGCTGCATTCAGTACCAGATGTACTTTAGCTTTTCTGATTCCATCCCTGTACATCTGGACAGCATTCCTGCATTATTCCCTGGGTATGTGTCCCTGCTTCCACGGTCTCCGCATCTATTTCTTGCACCTCAGTTCAACCAGAAGGTCCAGCCATATTGGTCTACCTTCCTAGCCTGCTTTCTTACATGTGGGAGTCAAGTACACCTGTTCTCTAAGACAAATGTCCTTAAATAGCTTCAGGTCTGTCCTGCTCCTTTATCCCTGAGGGTAGTTTCCCGGGGGGTCCCATCCCCTATTTTCTTAAACAACTGAGAGTTTACTCTACTACATTAAGGGTCTTGTCTTTACACTTTTCCTGGCCCATACCCCTCAAGTTTGTGATGGATCTGGGCTTAGGCCACAGGCCAGGTTACCACCATTCTTGACCTCTTCCATTAATTAATTTGTGTTGTCAAGCAACAGGTGATGTACTGTAACAGAAGTAGTGCTTCCCCTCTAGTTGGACTTTCTTTCACCTGGATTAAAAAATTATCTGCAAGGTGTTTCATGAGCCTTATGGATGGCTTGCAACTTGCAGTGCCACTTTTCCAACAGATGTCAGGTTGATATTGTCCAACAGGGTCAGAGCCTGTGAGTATGATGCAGCCCATAGCTGAAGTAAGAAGCCTTCATCAACATCCTCCTCCCCTTCATTGGGTGGCCTGTAGTAAGTACCAACCATGAGGTTTCCTTTGTGGGTTTGGCCTCTAGTTTTTTTACCAAGAAGCTCTCAACTGTTCATCACTGTTTTTCTAAGAGAGTTCTGTGCTATCAGACCATTTTTTTACATAGAAGACAACCTGCACCCACCTTCCTTCTTTCCTGACTCTTCCGAACAGTTCATAGCCATCAATTGCAACACTCCAGTCTTGGGATTAATTTCACTTAGTGAACTATGACTGGTGTACTGGAGGATATGTGGAAACATTCATCTCACAGGCGCAGCTGAGGAGGCAGGACTGCAGCATATAGGTGCATACTTCAGACAGAGTGATCAAAGTCGTGCATTAAGCTTATAGCTACAAAGCCCCATTAACAAGTTTTTCACCTTGGGCTGCCTAAGGCTGCACAGTGACTTCAATATTTCCTCAAGGTCTTCCTGAAGCCTTCCTCGGCTGTCATACTTCACATACGTTTTGCAGTGAAATTCATTCTGGTTTATGGGTGCTCCAGGTACATAAATAACATAACTAAAGTCACAGAGTCACTTGAGAAAACTCAAATCTGCCCTTGATGAAATTGCAGGCTTTGGATGATTTGAAAGATTTCTTTTGTCCATCTATGATAGATTTATCATGATGTTCTAAACTATAACACATTGTTACATGAGTAAAAAAATCTGATGTCTCAGTAGGGAAGGACATACAACTGCATACTGTTCAGTCTCCAGCAAAGGGCTTTTCCTCATGATAAAAGTTTTTGTATTCATAGAAATTTGAAATCCCCAGATAGAACAGTAATCTCTTAAAATAAGAAATCCATGACAAGAGGTATGGTAGGCAGTAGGTAGAAAATACAGGTATTACAAGGGGATCCATAGATACAGCTCTTTCTTTCTTTCTCTTTCTTTCTCTCTCTCTCTTTCTTTCTTTCTTTCTCTCTCTCTTTCTTTTATCTCTACAGTGGTGTGGGTCTGACTTGTCAAGGTTAAGTAAAAAGTTACAGAGGGTACGCCTTGTTGCAGAACTGAATTGTCCTGTACCATCTCGTATAAACTGCAAGCAGTACAGGCAGAGATTGAGTGGCCGAGTCACTTCCCAGCTGCCTGGTGCCCTGGCTCAGAAGACCTGCAATTGATGGTGGAAAGCAATACTACAAGGATGGGAAGAGGGCAACTAACAGCAATACTTGAGAATGTGGAAAGCATCTGAGGTACTGTATCTCTTCGGCAGCTATGATAAATGAGCATCAGAGCATTGCAGGTGATCACTGAGAAGAAAGTGGAGACACTGGAAAGCTGATATCCATGGTTCCTTCCCAGACATTTTGAGGTTGAGAAGACTTACGCATTTCATAAGGAGCTTGTGGTGCTCTCGTTCTGGGTGATACCCAGGAAATCATAGTGGGCCTTTTGCTCCCAAGAGCAACTTTGGTTTTTTTGCTACAGTCCCTAACTGTATCTCCTTCTCCTCCTTCCTCAATAATAATAATAAAAAAGCATTACAGGCCTTGTAGATTTTTCTGGAAGCTTCTCTGCATGCAGACCGATATTCACAGAGTAAGTAAATTTCATTCATGGAATGAGATCAAAAAAATCAGTAGGATGTAACTGTGACATATCTAATTTTTGATGATTCCTTCTCTTAATCTGGCTCGTGAGTACCCTTGCTGCCCCACCTTTTGGTAGGATCACTGCAGATGAAAGTGTTGGGGCAACCACCAGCATCTACTTCCCTACAGGATGCTGCCAACTATCACTTGGGCATACAGACACTTCAGGCAAGTGGTCAGCTTTGATTCACTGGTCCCTTTGGATGCCTTTATCTCCTCAGGGTATGATGCATCACTATGTCACCTCTTCCACTAGCTATCTCCTTTTTCCATCTCACCCAGACAACCGAAGCAAGGTAGTGAGAGGTGTTACTATTCTCTATTTAGCTGGACAAGGAAATAGCCTTTCTTCTCTGGTGCTTTAGAATACCCATCCTAAGCTTCTCCTGTCTGTCTAGGCTGACCATAGTAATGTCCAGCACGATTCTTGGCTGAGTTACTGCAGCTCAAAACCACAGTGTTACATCATAAATCAGGCATCTGGATGTTTGATGTGGCAGGAAAGAGGTGTATGCTACATATTCAGTAATGACAGACATTGCTCATATGCTGTGAGGAAGAAATAGTCGTCTGTGAGGGAGAGTGGGGATGAGAGATTGTGGGTATGCAGCAACTGCAGGGAGTAACAAACCTTCGTGTGGGTGAGGCAGATAGGAAGAATGACAGGAGAGGAAGAAAAGACAGAACAGTGAGAACAGGCTGACAGCCACTATTATTGACACCTATGACACTTTGAAGCCAATATTCATAGAAGCAGATGTACTGTTGAACTGTGTCAGCAATATGTCACAGAATCAGACTGGGAAAGACTAGAAGGGACAACAGTAGATCATCTGGTTCAACCTCCCTGCTCAAGCAGAACCATCCTAAAGCACATGGCACAAAATTGCGTCGAGACAGTTCTTCAATATCTCCAGTAAGAAGACTTCAATATCTCCAGTAAGACGCAACCTCTCTGGGCAATCTGTCCCAGCGCATGGTCAACAGCACAGTAAAGAAATTCTTCCTCATGTTCAGGAGGAACTTCCTGTGCATCAGTTTCTGCCTCTTGTCCTGCTGCTTGGCACCACCAAGAAAAGCCTGGTTCCATCCTTTGCTTCCCTCCCTTCAGATACTTACATACATTGGTAGGGTCCCCTATCAGTACTCTTTATTGAACTCAAGGGGAGCCCGCCCTGATATTTTCCTAGTATCAGGTATTTGAGAAAGTGATGGCAAGTTGAGCTAGAAAAAGTGATCTGAGCAGGATCATACTACTGTCTCAGGAACTGCTTGGAAGCAGCTGAATTTTTACTTCAATCCTCATATCTGTGCTACCATCACTAATACACTAGATGAGGACAGATGTGTAAATGCTGGCTATTTTAAAGAGGAGAAGACTCTCTATTAAATCGAATTTAGTTTCATTAAACACATTCCTAGGAGAACAAAGGAATGTTCAACAAAGTTTGTGGGGAGTTGCAGGAGGGGCCTGCCCTGCAAAGGTGGGTGAGCTGAGAGACAAGGGGGACAGGACAGCAAGAAGAACCGTGGACAAAGACACAGCCCTGCAGCACCTGTACATGGCGAGTGGGAGAGGGGTGGTCGCAGTGACTGGGTACAGTCACAGCCCTCGATCACTGGGCAAGTCTGCTGGGATGAGGTTGGGATGAGGTCAAGCTGGGAAAGTGGAGCCAGTGGAGCCAGAGATGCACAGGCACAACATGTAAAGTAAAGCCTGAAACTGAATGCACCCTGAAGTCAACGGATTAAAACCAGTGTAGGGAGGGCAAGACCTTGAGAAATCCCCAAACAAGTCACTTTCAAGTCTGGCAAAGGGAAAGGGAGAAAGAAGTATGTTTTCCTTATGGGAACAGAGCACTATTTGATGTAGCAGTACAAGCAGAACTGCAATGGAATCTGCCTATATCCATTCAATGTGATAAAAAAAAATTTTTTTGGTCTGCACTGCCGGCTCAGGGTAAGATTTTCCATTTGTGGAATCGGCAATGGAAACCGACTCCCAGATGTTCAGGGATGGATGCCTGCCACCTTCTCCCCCACTCTCGAGGTCTCGAGGGTAATCAGGGGTGGTCTCGAGGGCGATCGAGAGAAGCAAAGTGCAACCCTTCTTGGCGCTGTCGCCCCCGACCTGCGCAGCCCCGGCCGTGGCAGCGAGCACAGGCTACCCCGCATGGCTCGTTCTCCGGCTGCCGCCCGCCTCTCCCTCCACCGCCCCGTCGCCCCGCGCCCCGTAAATCCCGCCGCCGCCGCCGCCGCCGCGGGGGCTGGAGCCGGTCGGGCAGAGCCGGAGCCGCGCGGCCGCCGGGCTCGGTCGGACCTGGGTGAGGACTGCAAGGCGCTTCCCCGCGGGCGGGCCCCACGCGGCTCCCCGGGGGGCGGTGATTGGTGGCGCTCGTGGCCCTCCCTCGCTCGCCCAAGGGCGCGCTCGCCGGAAGAGAACCGCGGCTTGAACCCTGGCGGCGGAGCAGCCAGCGAAGGTTCGTCTGGCGCGAACAGTCGGCTGCCACCCGCGCCTTCCGCCCTGCTGCCGCGGCCCCGAACCCACCGCGGCTACGGAGCCGGAAGAAAAGGCGAACCCTCAGGGGAGAAGGCGGTTGCCGACGGGAGCTTTACCAGCGTTCCCGATGCCGGGGGAGGGCGAGGGAGGAGCGGGTTTGGAAGAGGCCGAGCGGGAGGCGAGCGTGGGCTGCGAGACCTTGTTCCGGTAC
>VXAY01001000.1:0-20252 GCA_013399855.1 Oxyruncus cristatus
CGGCACCCGCAGGGCTTGGGGCGGCCCGGGGGGAGCGGCGGTTCTTCTGGTAAGTTCTGCGAGCGCCGGGCCGGGCAGCGGTTGGAGCCGGGGATCCTGGGGCCGGGAGCGGCCTGGGGCCAAGGGTGGGAGGTGGATGTGGGCTGGATGTGGTCTGGGTTGGGTCTGGCTGCGTATTCCAATGTCAGAAATAGCCGTGAGCTGCCCGAATGTGCTCCCCGTGAAACCCCGCAGAGGGAGGAGAGGAGGTGGGTGCGGAGCGTGTCCTGGGGCCTGGCTCGGGCTGAGTGAGGGGAAGGAGAAGCCTCTGGAAAGGGGGAGCTCGGGGCGCAGAGCTGGAGGCCAACAGGTGAGGTGCTGTCTGCAGGTCTGAGAATTGAGAATCTGAGGGACTTAAAATGTGCACTTTAATTTTTGCCCTCCCCCCCCAAATATTATTCGTGTTGGATGTCTTCAAAATAAGTGTATAAATGACACCTCAGTTCTCATTTCTGGCTGAAGATTGTGTTGTGTGCTTTTAAAACAAAAACCCCACACCTTTGAATTAAAGCATGTACAGCTCACTGCTTTCTTGCCTGTTCTGATTCTGAAGAGTGAACTTTCACATGCAGATTTGTGGTTAAGAACTTTCTAGGCTGCAGAAAGAGAAATGCTGCAGATGATTTGGTTGTCAGGGGAAGCAGACATGTATTAACGGTAGTAGTAATATTAAAGATCCACACTTTAATATGATGAGTGTTAACATAATTAATGCTGCAGCGTTTCTGCAGGTCATTGTGGAAAACTCCTTCTGGAACTTATGTGGAGTATATTAGGTGTATGAAAACTGGTCTCTAGGCATGTAATGTATTTCTAAATGCAGTGTTTACTTAATGTTGTCAAGCAAGCACAGGTTTTATGGAACAAAATTACCCATTGTGGTTTTGGTTGTTGCTAAAATACTACAAGGAGATAGCGGAACTATAATAATGTATGAGGTAATGCAGATAAAATACTGGTTAAATATAGGTTGAAATGTGTTACACTAGTCTCATGCTGATGTACTTGACTTAAAAGACCACCTTACTGTTGATTTGGCCATATTAGATGGGCTTTTCCAAAACACTTAATAAAACTAGGAAAAGCTTTGAGTAAAACTGTGTTTTAAGTCTTAGTATTTCTAATTTTTTTTAAATAACAATTTGAAGAAGATATTTGTACAATTTATGGGCAACATCACAAGCCGTTTGTAAGGTGCAAACTGTTTCTTGTAAGCAACTACCCTCCTAGGAAAGGAATCTAATGTGAAACAGTAACAAAGTTTCCAACTTCCATCAGATTACCCTGGCATTTGGTGTGCTGCAGCACTTCCCGCCCAGTAAATGAATAAATCCTTTACTGAGAATTTGCTGTGATTTGTACTTAGCCCTGCCCTTTGCTTCCTTTTCTGGCCTTTCAATTTCTGCCTCTGGTAGTAATCATGGTGGCAGCCTGCTCTTGCTGGAATCAATTCTGTAGCAGGGCAGACTTGAATTGATTTCTAGGCTTGATGGTCTGAAAGATCTTGGGGTGCCTCCAGATCTTCCCCCACCTAATACAATTTTCCTAGCAGCCCATCTGTTTTATGGTCAAAAAGCCTCACGGCTGTGTCTTCACCCTCCAAGGACTTCCAGTTCTGCTGGAAGGATATCTCTGCTGACAAACAGTATCTGCTGTTTTCTCCTGTGCTGTACCCGCACTGTTGTACATTATTTTTAGAAACTGGCATATTTGAAATGCCTATTAAAAGCAAGCCTTGTTGTTGTCCCCTTTCACACCTAATCCCTTGCCTGGTTTGTGCTCCTTACAACCCAAACAAGAGGCAGCTTTTTCTGTGGGGCTCTCCGAGAGAGGTTTGGCTAATCCATTCCAGGAGACTTTTTTTCCTCATGTAGCAGTGTATCCAAGCCACCCCCTCCTTAAAAACAAAAGTGGGGGAAGTGGGGGGCAAACCACCCCCACGGGAGAGCTCCTGCCTCTGGGCCCTCGTAAGCAAGGTAGTTTTGCTTTAGCCCTGTCTGCTGTTCATTGAGTTATAATGCTAAAGGCAGAATCTTTACAAGTCTGGAAATTGTCTGGCTGCAAAACTGAATATATAAAGGGAAAAAGTGGTGTCTGCATTATATGAATTGCTGCATATATATGAACATAATTTTGTTATACCCCCCCTTAGAGGGCTGGTAAGGTGCTATACTGGGAGTTAATATTACAGTGTTTGGCCTCACAGTTGCTGAGCTTTGCTGTATGTCCATCCCCCAGGTCTGCCCAAAGACAGGTCAGGCAGGTGCAGGTGACAGACCTGTGCTTGAAACTGTGACATCAAGCTGACTCTGCTTCCAGCGGCTTTGTTTCCTTTATCCTTGGCTACTTTATCTCATGGTCCTTCCACTTGTACAGCTACAGCTCTTTGCTTTTGCTGGGTTGGCCTGGGTTATTGATTCAGGGTTAAAATAACAGGGCAGAAGGACTTCGAGCCATCTTAAACCAGCTGCTGGTTCATCATGAGGCTGTGTAAACAGTTACCCTGGCACCGCAGAGGAGGCAGGATGTGGAAGGCAGAGAGATTGTGAGCTGTATGAGAGATTTCCTTTGCTCTTCAGTAGTTCTGACTTTAGGAAACTAGTGCACTACCAAGTAGGGTAACCAAGCCTTTACTCAGAAACCACAAAAAACTGATTTGAGAGGGAAGAAGGATATCTGTGTCTCAGCCTTTCTGTTCTTGTCTCTTTGCATTTTTTTTGTGTGTTGTGATGAAATTTCTTTACTTTTGTGTCTTTAAATTTTTCTTCCCTAGTTCTTGTATGAGGCAGCATTGTGCTTGTCTTTACTGGTGTGCTTCTGCTGTAAATACCACACTGAAATCCAGTGTTTGGAACACAGGACTTTGCTAGCAGAATTTGCTCTTCCTATACTTAAATCATTCAGCTGAGACTTCAGATGCTGCTGAAATAGAAACCACTGATGCTCATCCAGTTAAATTGCTGAGGTATAGTTCATAGTAAGTGACTTATTTTTAATAAGACCCGTTTAATGTGACTGTTAGTTCTTTTAAAAAATGAGTAAGTAGTAAACTACATAGCCAGTAGCCATTTAAATGTAGTTATACATTCTGAAATATGGTGTGTTAAGAACTGGCTTGATGAACCACTGAAATAGATTAGTAACCTAGGAGATGATTAAACTGGTTTTGCAGGCTCCGTTTGACCTGACAGGGAAGTTACTAAACAGTATGTTCTGGAAGTATGATAGCAGAGGACTTGAACATCTTTTTTGTGAGCCATTTCACACTCTGTTCCTCCACAGGACCTGTATGTTAGAGAGAATGGTGACAACTGTTTGCTGTATGAGCCAAGTGTTTCCAGTGTCCTGCCAATAATTGAGAAGAACTTTTCCCTTTATGCCCAGAGAAAGGGCAATTCTAAATACAAATTAGTCTCTGAAACTGCATGACTTTCTTGAAAGCCTTGAACTCCATAGGTAGCAATCCCTTAGCTAGTTGTTGAGAGTGCCACTTTTGGGGCAAGAAACTGATTCTCTCTCTGAATCTCCAGTTTGGTTTCGTTTTGACTTTGTAAAATGTAAAGTCTGTAGTGAAGCTGTTCCAAGTGTCTCTTTTCAGTGCTGTGCTATAGGTCCTGTAAACTCCAGGGGAAAATACCTCAGCCTTTTGACAGTCAGGTGAAAAGTGCTTAACTATCAACTCTTAGGTTTTCTGGTTTAGAACCTGGCTGTGGGTGGGCACAGAGGGAAAAACAAGTGATCTGTAGCCCTGGCAGTCTTGAACTCTCTTCCTAGTTTGTGCTTTGAGACTACCCTGCAGTAGTTTTCCCTGCGGTCTCAGTGGAGTGCCAATGTCTGTAAGTATCTGAAGACTGTATTTAAAAAAAAAGTAGATGGAGTTTTAGTCATCTCTGGCTTGAAACGTTGTTATGGTGAAAGGGAGGATTGCACTGAAGTAGAATGGAGACGTCAGAAGCTCTCACCTATTATGAAAGTGTTCCTTTGTTAATGGCTCTCGGCAATTGCATGATCAGAAATACACCAACCTTCAGAAATACTGCACAGTTAAAGCTGAAGAAGGGAAGTGCAGGCAGACTAAAAAATGGCTAACAATGGTAATTGCTTGGAAATTGGACTTCTTCAAGGGAGAAGTCTGATCATAATAGAGTTGGTGGCTGGGTGTCTGAAGGTTCAGACTACATTTTAGGTGACTAATTGAACACCTGTAGTTGCCAGCAACTTAAAGCTCCACTAAAATTTGATTAATGCCTGTTATGTATAAAACCTGAGTTTCTTCCCTCTCCCGCTCCCCACCTCTCCTATTTAGGAATAACCTAATTTACTAGGGCATAATTGTGTTTATGTTGTGTCCCTAAGGATTTTGTGAAGTGAATTTGAAATTTTCTCCTTCCATCCATTATGGATAGAAGTAGCTTTTTAAATATCGAAAATGTGTGCTTCTCTTACATTGCTCTTCTGAGAACATAGTGTCTTTTATTTCTTTATAATTCAGTCAGTTTCTATATTGTTACAGGTTAAACGGAATAAGTAGCTTGGCATGGTAACTGGGCAGTTGCAGAAGAAGCTACCAGCCTGTACTCAAGGTGTATGAATGGTAGCTTATGTCGAATTTGGGACTGATTTAATGTGTAGGAAGTGTCCTAAGCAGCTTTCTGTAGGGATATAAACCTGTGACTACTGCTTGCCAATGATGATAAAGAGGTAAGGACATAGAACTGGATTTAGCTTCTCTTCAGGCTTTTTTAGCTTTTTTCTTTTTCTTTTGGTGGGGTGAGAAAGAACTAAGGTTGCTTAGAAACTTGGTCAGACAGTGCTTCTCCCTTGAAGTGAGGGTCAGTGAGGCCTCAAATTTGGACAGAACATTAACTGATAAATGTAGACCTTCAGGGTAGATACCTGTGGCTGTATCAGGAGTACAGATGTGCAGTGCCAAAGCTTCTGCCCCTGCTGGGTGGTCACTGGCAGAATTGTCTGGTTCCACTAGAATGCTTTGACAGAAGAATTTCTGGAGCAGCCTTGCAATATGAGGCCATGTGGCTTTGCCACTTGGGTGCAGTCATTTGTCAGCAGCAAATGGACTTGGGTAAATATTTCCAAAGGGTTGTAGTTGAGGGGGGATTGTGAAGTAGGTAATTATTAAATATGGAGTCAGTACTGGCAAGACAGTTGTGGGGGGTGATTTAATTCTTTCACCAGAACTTTATTGCAGGTTGGCTAGTGGTGAGATTGCTTAAGGGATTACTTGCATGCTAAACCATTAATACCCTTTGCACAAGGTTGGGAGGAGGGGTGCAGAACCTCCTCCCTTTTAGAAGGAGAGAATTGGCTCACTTTCAAGTTTAACTTCCTTGTATCACTTTCCAAATCATAAAGTGCTCATTCTATCTGCATAATATGATTTGAAAGCAGTTATAAAACTTGGGGTATAATCTTCCTGAATTTAACTCCATTACAAAAGTACTTGGTGAGGCCCTATTGGTAAGGTAAGACAAAGTGAAACCCTTTTCTTGGAAAGGTGTCCTTGTGCCATCTCATCTGTTCTTGCTTCAGTCACACAGAGCACACCCAGAGCTCTAAAGATCACTTTTTCAAATGAAATTTCAGACTCATGTTTTCTGTGCTGGTGGACATAAGTTTATTCAGAGAACATCTCATCTGTACAAGAAGAACCTGAACCTTTGAGGGTACTGATGGTTTTCTGACTGCTTTCATTCCTTGGTTTTGTGTTGTGATTTCCACACTACTGAGAAGAGCTATGAGCAGTGAAGGGGTCTGAAACTGTGTTCAGTTCTGGCTGTACACTGTGCATTAAAAAACAAACTCTGCCTGTATATAACAGCACTTCAAAGTTTTTGTCAGCTACTCCTTCTGGAATGAGTCCTGTTGGCTCAGAGATGTTTGGGTGCAGTTGCCTGAGCTGATGGGGGGAGGTCTGTGCACACACATTTGGACAATAATCCTCAAGGCCATCGCTATTGTTGGAAAACTGGCTGCAATTGTGTGTTGCTGTAGTGACAAACTGGACGTGACCTCAGCACAAGTCTTTAAAATACAGTTTTTGTTGTGCTTATGAAGCATCCCCTCTGTCATTAGAAGTAAGTTAAAGAGTAATCTAAGAATGGTAGATCTGGTATGCAGTGTAATTTTGGAGTATCAGGTAGTGCAGATAAACCTTTAAGTCTGTAAATTCTTTTAGTTGCCTAAACACGCTTCGGAAAGTTGAAAGTTTGTTTTCTAGCATGATCTTAGGCCCCTACAGGCACTGTTAACTCTGCTTGAGTTATGTTTGTAAGTCTGCAGGGCTACAGCCTGAGGCAGGAGTGTCAGGGAAGGAGGGGATGTTTGGTTTTATACTTGCTTTCAAAAAGAATTAGTGTCAGTTACAACTCTAGGTTTGGAAGAAAAATTTGGAATGAAGCACAAAGGAGAAAAGGTGAGCAAGGCATAGATTGTTGCAGGTTTTTTGGCCAGATAAAACTGAGCAGCATTCTAGGAGTGTTGCCTTATGTGTCAACGTAAAAGTACAGTAATCATGTAGTTTTTCTAGCAAGAAAGTCAAACTGAAACTGTTTTTTCTTACAAGGTATTTTAAGCTATGGCTTGCCAACATCTACCATGTTTTAGGTGTGACAAATGTTTTAGGAGCACCTTATGAATTAGTTTAAGTGTCATATTTCAATTCTGTAAAGCCTCAGTTAACAGCTACTCTTTCTTTGGTCATCTTGTTAAATTAAAGATTGAAAGAAGGGAATCAAATCAAGTGTCTGTTTCTCTTGGGTCTGCCTCAGTAGCCTCAACTCCTTATAGACATCTGCCAGTAGTATCAATGACTGTTGGCAGTAATTCCAGAATAAAACCTAGGGAAGGGGATTGGTGGTTGAAAACACCAGAGTTCCGCAGTTGAAAGGACAAAAAAATGTATTGAACAGGAGATGGATTGATTACTCCATGGGTTACTCTTTGCTTGGAAGAACTAGAAAATTGTACTTCACTTTCTGAACTGAATGAAAGCTTCAGGTTCTGCATGCTGCATTTAAAGTCCTTCATAAGCACAAAATAGGTTTTCTCTTTAGGTTTTTGCAGCCACATAAGTTGTGGTGTTGTGTACGTGTCTGGTGTCCTGCTCGTGGGCTGTGGCAGTATAAGAGCGAAATGATGACAGTTCTGCAGTATGGGTCTCCACTCAGTTAACATCTGTTTTTTATTAAATACTTAGCTTTATGTTGTAGTCCTCGCCAGCTTTTAGAGCTGCCTCAGCCAGCCAGATGCAGTAAATAACAGGGCTGAAAAGATAAGTTTGCACTTTTCTTTCCATGGCATGACGAAGCACTTCACCTGTTGCCTTGGATGCTTGGGTTTGTACCGAGAAGCAACAGATCGCTCTGTGTGCAGTGCTGGCTTGACCTCTCTGCCTTCTCTTATTTATCCAGACCATGGAGCTGAAATGGCTACTGTATGTGACCCTGCTGGCTCTTGGGATCCTTGCTGCCCAGGCACACGATATGGATGAAGACAACGATGCCGATGATGTAGTTGATATCGAGGATGACTTGGACGATGGCATTGAGGAGATAGAAGAGTCAAAATCTGAAACGAGCAGTCCTCCTCCAGCTCCAAAGGTTTGGCATGAAACTTTTTTTAAAAATTGAATTGCTGCTTGTGTTGAGGTTAATGTGAGTCTGATCAGGGTTGTCTTTACTTTGCTAACCTTTAATGTGTTGTGCTGTTATTAAAGGTGTTATCTGGGAGTAGGGCTTGGATTTAAGCTTGGGTGCTTTGTTTCTATTCTCATGTACCTCATATTCTTCCAGAAGACTTAGATCTAACCTTGGAATATGTGATGTGATTATCAGGAGTTAACACTAATATTTCCAGCTAGGTATATACTTGAGTTTTAGTTGGAGGCAAGAGCACTACAGCTTGGCACAAGCAGCAATATTTATGTAACTTCTGCATTTATTTTGCAAGGGCGTCCAGGAGAGCTGTACTTGAGTGTAGGGGAGGAATGTGAGGTTTTATGTGCCTGTATTTCTGTAGGGAATTTGTCTTGAAAGGTGCATAAGTGCCCCTCTTTTCCAATAGGTTACCTACAGGCCCCCAGTCCCAACAGGTGAAGTGTATTTTGCGGAGTCGTTTGATAAAGGAACTCTGGATGGGTGAGTATAATCTGAAGGATGATTCAGTACAGCAGATAATTTAAAGTCTTGGTGAAAGGCAATGAAGCCATCTCTGTAGAGGTGGTGTTATTCAAAACTGAATCCAAGGGCCCTGGTTGGTGAGGATTTACGGCAGTGCCTTCTTGAGGCTGGCTGTTAAAGTGCTGAACTGAACCAGTATTTCCTTAAGCTCTAGCAACAAGGGGCAGGTGAGGCAGACAAGTGTAATGTAAAAGTCATCTGACTTTTACATCTGTGAGGATGGTGAGGTACTACTTTTATTTTTTTGCACAAGAGTGAGACGTTCTCTCAGGAGGCCGTGATCCTGCTTTGGGGGAGGGAAGTGGAACATGCAGAAAAGTTTGCAGGCTTGGGAGTAGGACTCCTTGGAGGGTCAAGACACTGGGGTGTCACAGGACAGCAAGGGATGTCTTATCCTAAGGGCAGGATTTTTAGTGTGTGTAAGGGAGAAAGGATGGGTTTTCAACCATTGGATGTCTGTCTTCTAGATGGATCCTTTCCAGAGCCAAGAAAGATGATACGGATGATGAGATTGCAAAATACGATGGTGAGTTAAATCCAGGTTTTGGATGATTGATGTTTCTGAAGTAATTTGTCATATCTGAAGAGGTGCAAGGCTTTCTTTTCTGTTTCTCAACTAAAATATTCATTGAAGAAAATGGAAGGAGTGTTGATATACCTGCGTAACAGTATGAAGTCCTAATTTAGACAAAAGATCCACTTGGAGATTTTAGAAACCAGTAACATTTGGTTAATTTCTCCCCAGGTAAATGGGAAGTCCAAGACATGAAGGACACTAAGCTTCCAGGAGACAAAGGGCTGGTACTGGTAACCCGAGCCAAGCATCATGCGATTTCATCCAAACTTTCAAAGCCATTTGTGTTTGATACCAAACCCCTTATTATACAGTAAGTAAAGGATAACTTGGTGTTCTTTTGTTTCCAGAATGACAGGACAGCAGGCTGAGGTTAATGCCATAACTGAGCTGTTGTTGACTGTGGGTCTACATGACACAAGATGCTGTAACCTATTATACTGTTGAAGTAAGAGTAGAATAGTAACCCCGATTCCCAAAGGGGAAAGTTGGGAACAGCATGGGTCTTTCTGAAGCCTGAAAAAGGAAGAAGTCTGTGTAAACTGGAGTTGGTAACCTATCTTGTGGCTTCAATTCACTTGATTTAATTGTAGTAACAAGGTCAGGCAACTGACTTTTGTACTGCTAATAGTGGAAGTCCTTGTCCTTTTGAACGAAAGCTAGTCTGTATGCAGGTCAGTGCACTTTATTGTGCAATAAACTGCCCCCTGTTCCTGAGGTGGAGTGGACAGAGGAGTGAAGATGCGCTTGTTTCCTCCTTCCTCTGTCTTCATTCATTTGCTGGAAAATGAACAGCTTGTGTAACTTTGTTTGGCCACAGCTGATGTGTGTTAGACCAGCAAGTCAGGGGAAAAAATAATGCAGTGAGAACAGTTGAATTGTGGAATATTATCGAGTTTATCGGTTTTAAACAAAGAGTAAACTATAACTCATATTTGCACAAGATAATGAATTGGTCACTTTGCTTTGCATGACTGTTTAGTTTTGGCTCAAAATACAAGGCTAAAAATAAATCCCAGTGGTCATCCACTCCAGCTGCTGGCATTGAGAGAGGGTCAAGCATACTTAGCCTATTCCTGACAGAGATGTTTTGCCTTTTTCAGGCTCCTTGGCATCCCTAAATGTTCTGATGTATGCTTACAACCCTAAAGGGGCTTCTCCTAGGACCCGGTTGTTTTCCCTTTGGTAGTCTTGAATCTTGCAAATTGAGTTGTCTGTCTGCCATGGTAGTTGTGGGGAAAATAATTGGTTCACCTCAGTCTCTGTTGCAGTGTCTGATATATTGGAAAGCTTTTTCTTCCTTCTTTATACTTATAGATCATAATCTTCTAGACCAGCACTCAATTTCTTTAATCTTTTCTGTCAGGTTAAGTCTTCTCAATCTTCAGGCCCTTGTGAATATTTTCTCAGTCCTCAGGGTGTAGTGTATATTTTTAATATTCACTGGGCAAGTGATTTAAAGGAAACAAAAACAAAACAGTCTTAATGTGTACCTGAAAACTGTAATTGAGTATTACAAAAGTAATTTTTCCTCATGTATAACATGTTCTCTCCCCATTCTATCCAAAACTAAAATTAGGTATGAGGTAAACTTCCAAAATGGAATAGAGTGTGGTGGGGCCTATGTGAAATTGCTTTCAAAAACCCCGGAGCTGAACCTGGTGAGTAATGTTACTACTTTGGGTATTAGTTGTGAAAGAAAGGTTTTTCATTTTGGTTCTTCCTGAAGAAACCTCTTCAGTGAAGGCAGTGGGACCTGATTGCCAAAGTACTTTGCACTGAACATTTTCCCAGTGTTTCCAGTTGGAGAGGATAAATACTGAAATGTAATGGCCCCTTGAGTGGAAACTCTGGAGTCCCCTGGTAGCTGAGCAGTTGCAGACCTTTGCCAAACTCTGCAACACTTCAGACTACCCTGGGCTGTAGAACCAAGGAGGAGGTGCTTAGGAGAGTAGCCCGTGTATGAGGAGAAATCTCTTCAGGAAGCTCAGCACAGGAGGAAAATTCCATGTTTCATCTTCTAAAACAGACTAATGCAGATGACTAAAATTATACCTTACATTTTTGCCTTACCTTTGACATGTGAACCCACGTGAGTTACTGGGTCTATTTAACTATTGAGAAGTTGGACTGGATACAATCTCACGTGTTCAGCTGCACACATGACATATATAGAACTATTTGCTTCATAAATGACCCTTGAATGCATTGTCTTAAAATGGTGGTCAATGGAAGAGACCATGGTACAACTCCTAAGGCTCAAGAATTGTTTTCTGTCCTCTCAGTTGTACACTATCCCTGAAGTGCCTCTTCAGACAAAGCTGAACTGCTGGGTCACCTTGCGCAGGTTTTTGTAGCCTGTGGGTTTTCTTGAGCCTTCTTCCTAGACTTCATAGGATGTACCTTTTGCAGTCTTGTGGGAGTTGTATTATTAATAGAGATTCCAAAGTATTAAAAAAAAATCCAAAACAAGCACAAACACCCAGAATATTTCCTGGCTACCCAATCAGTTTCGTATGTGCAATGAATTTTAAGATACCATTAGCAAGAACAAATAGACTTGCAGTTTTCAATGGTGAAATGATAATATCCAGTTAGATATCAGATTAAGACAGTTCCTCAGCTCATAAATACAACTTGGCCTCACTTTTAATGCTGCTTATCACTTTATGTGAAAGAAACTGGCTGGACCAGCTACTCATTCTTTATTGCCTGCGACTGATACTTCTATGTTGATAGCTCTTGAAATATTTTATTGTAATGTAGAGATATACTTAAACTTTGTGATTGTCACACTAATCTTTCTGGTAACACTTATATAGGTGGTGTTTTCCATGGGAAAAGTACAGACCAAAGGTGAAAAATTAAGCAGCTGGGATGATTCTGGTGTTTTTTCTAGAGGCTTATGTGAGGAATACGAGCTTTAGTGTGGTGCTTGATATCCAAGTTGCAGAATAATTTCTGATGAGTTGGTAGTTCTTATACCAGGCACTGACTTAAGTTGTATTTCAAAATGATGGAGTGAAATTTTGCATTGTTTTTAAAGGACCAGTTCCATGACAAAACTCCATATACAATAATGTTTGGCCCTGACAAATGTGGAGAGGACTATAAATTGCACTTCATCTTCCGGCACAAAAACCCAAAGACTGGCAAATATGAGGAGAAACATGCAAAGCGTCCAGATGCAGACCTGAAGAGCTACTTTACTGATAAGAAGACTCATCTTTATACTCTAGGTAGGGCGACTGTTAAATGTCTGTGTTAATAACTGCAACAGTTCCTGAATCAAAAGCTCATAAAGTGAGCCAGATGAACAACTGAATATTTGTGGCAATGCACCATACAACTAAAAAACACTTGGAAGTTTCAAATGCAAAAACTGGACATCTCTGCAAAGGCTTATTTCATCCTAATAGGAAGTCTGGTTTCATGTAAGAAAGGTCATGAGACCTTGAGCTTAAAGGAGAATGGAATTCCGGAGCAGTTATCTGAAATAATCTTCAGCCTTTATGAACTACCTGAATGCTGCCCCCGAGTGACTTGGGGTACAGCATGCTTTAGATTTAGAGGCATAGCATTGTTCTTTTTGCTGCTTTTGTAGTACCAGACAAACTCAGGGGTTCCTGAAGTAGTGTCTGCTGTATTAGCTATGACTAAAATCTTTCAGAGAGTACTTTAGCTTTTCCTACTGAATAAAGCAGTGAGATTAAAATCTTGTTAGTCAGTAGCAGGAAGTCTTAATCTTGAGTAGAATGTGAATATATACCTTGTTACTACTAAAGCAATACTTACTGTGCCAAAGTCAACTTGTGGTAACTGCTAAATCACTCTACAAACTTCTCTGTGCATGTTTAAAGTAGGACTCCTGCCATGAGTCTGCTTTCTCACAAGGTGAGATGGTGTACATCACCACTAGTTATACTTTGGCATAAGGAGAAAGGTCCTTAACAGTTCTCTAAAGCAGTTGTTGGGTAGGTGGTAGCTTGGATTGCACAGTGGGGATGAGTGATGCCTTATGACTCATGCTTTGTATCGTATATGGAATGACTACATCAACTTTTTTTCCTTACAGTCTTGAATCCTGATAATAGTTTTGAGATACTGGTTGATCAAACTGTTGTCAACAGTGGGAATTTGCTAAATGATATGTCTCCTCCTGTGAATCCACCCCGAGAGATTGAGGACCCAAATGACCAGAAGCCTGAGGACTGGGATGAGAGACCAAAAATCCCAGATCCAGATGCTGTTAAACCAGATGACTGGTAAGCTGATGGAGGGGTGGAATTGAGGGAGTCAGTCCTTAGCCTGATAATTTGGTCCTGATCAAAGTTTCTCTCAGACAACTTACAGAAGCTTTTGAGTCTTGTCCTTGTAATCAAAATACAGTCAATTTAGGCATTTTAGCAGTGGTTTGGTAGGCAAAGGCAGATAGGTTCCACATCCTCTGGGGATTTCTATTTAGTACCCCTGTTATTGTGTTGGCCACATACAAAGATTTTACAGAAACACCTATATTAGCTGTTGCTTTCATCCTTATGAGATCCAAAGATGAGCTGCAGAAGGTGTAACTGAAAGAGGTTTGTAGTTGTTCATGTAATGCCATAGTTAGCAGTGACTGAAAAATCTGATTCCATAAATCAGAAACTGATCCTGACTTTCTGTCTTTGAGCCTGTGCTTTGTGAACAATAGACTCAGTTTCAAGCTCAAGTGTGTGTTTGCAGTGACTGCCAAGATATGGGATTTGCTGTAATATGCTCTTTCTAGATTGACTTTTTAAAAATTAGTATTACCTTGCAGTGGGGACCATGATATGCCATGAGGCACATGTATAAGCAACAGATTGCAAGGCAATTCCTTTCTGTAATCATGGTGTTACCCTGACAGAAGTGAAGGTGGCTGGCTGTCTACATCAGTGGCCTTGTTCAGGGTCTGTAGAATCACGCCTTGGGGTTAAGAGCTCTTATGTGCTGTGTGTGTTACTCCAGGGATGAGGATGCTCCTGCAAAGATCGCAGATGAAAACGCCGTGAAACCAGAGGGCTGGCTGGATGATGAGCCAGAATATGTAGCAGACCCTGATGCTGAGAAACCTGAAGATTGGTAAGTTTACTGCCTGTTGCAAGTGATAGCAAATATTTCATGGCTTTGGTACTGACTTTAACAAGTACAAGAAGAGCTGGTTCATTGTCACTTGCTAACAAAGTCACTAATTCAGGCTGTTTTGCTTCAAAAGAAGAAGGCAGAGTTGGTTTGAAGAGTTTTGTCCTGCATTCACCTCTGCATTTTTCAACTCTTCTGTGATTTGAAGCAGAAGAGGACAGACATGTTCATCTTGCAGTTGTACCTACTTAGAAGGGGCAGTGGGGCAGTCTGTGCTCAGGGACTGGCTTTTGTTGAACCTCTGTGCTTCAGTTAGCCTTTGAAATCCTTGTTCCTTCTGCAGTATATTTATCTACAGACCTATGCTGTGCAAAGTTTCAGTATCTCCACCTTATGTTAGGAGTATTAATTTTCACGGGAATTGCACTTTGCCAAAGTCTTATGCTGTGTGAAGGCAAGGGGTGGACTTCAAAACTAGATTTTCCTTTTCAGGGATGAAGATATGGATGGTGAATGGGAGGCACCTCAGATTGCAAATCCTAAATGTGAGGCAGCTCCTGGCTGTGGAACCTGGCAGCGCCCAATGATCGACAATCCAAACTACAAAGGCAAATGGAAGCCTCCTATGATTGATAATGTGAACTATCAGGTTGGTGTTTCCACTGCATAAACTGGTGGCCAATGCAGCGTTTCTCTTACAAAAAGCAGGGTGATTTAGATTCAGCAGGTGTAATTAAGAATTCAAATGCTGCTCTAATTGCACTGTGTTTCAAGTGGACAGATTCAAAATCCTTTCTTACCAGGCTTCACTTTTTTGTGTTGATTTCCAAAACCTACTAAGTTGCACCCATAGACATTGTAATTAAGTGCAAAGGATTGTTATTTCGCTTCATTCAAAATGGGCTGAGAACTAAAAAATTATTTTCTATTAGGTGAGGCAGAATGTCTTTTGTCTTTCCTAGGGTATATGGAAACCTAGGAAGATCCCAAACCCAGATTTTTTTGAAGACTTGGAACCTTTCAAGATGACTCCCTTCACTGCTGTGGGACTTGAGTTATGGTCCATGACATCTGACATCTTTTTTGACAACTTTATCATCTGTACTGAAAGAGCTGTGGCTGATGATTGGGCCAATGATGGATGGGGACTGAAAAAGGCAGCTGATGGTGCTGCAGAGGTGAGAGATGAAAGTTTAATTGTGCTGCTGGTTGGAACAGTAGAAGCATTGCTGCTATTCTCTCCCACAGCCTCTGTCAGTATATACCTGTATGTGCCAAGGCTGAGGGTTATGTTAAACCAGATTGGAACCTTAATTCCTAAATACAGTATGGTAATGGTTGCTATGAGTAACTGAGTATTCACTGCTCTCTTCTTAGTGTTTGCTCTGATAATTGGACTGTTTAGCCTAATTCTTAATTTGTAAACCATGAAAAAAGTATTTGTGCAGGGTAGCTTTAATTTTTTTTGAGTTACGAAATACAACGTTTAAAGTTGCAAAAAGTGTGTTTGAAAATTCTGTGCCTTAAACTTCAGTGCTACGACTTGCTGTATGGGATGAAATTTGACAGTTCTTTCTGTCTTACAGCCTGGTGTTGTGGGCCAGATGATGGCAGCTGCTGAAGAGCGTCCCTGGCTTTGGGTAGTCTACATCCTCACTGTGGCTTTGCCAGTGTTCCTTGTTGTCCTTTTCTGCTGTTCTGGGAAGGTAATGCATTTCCTCTGATAATCAGTCCCATATTTAAAAAGAGGTTCAGTAGAATGTGCCTTTAATGCCACAAATAATCGCCTGGGTTTGACAATGTCTTTTAGAAACAGCCAAGTGCTGCAGAATACAAGAAGACTGATGCTCCTCAGCCTGATGTGATGGATGATGAGAAAGAGGAAGAAAAAGACAAAGGGGAAAAAGAAGAAGAAGAGGAGGAGGAGGAAGCAAATGAGGAAAAGCTGGGTAGGTGAACTAGATAATCTTGAACAACATTCTCCCTGACAGAATAAACCAGCAGGATTGACAGACATGGAGTGGAGGCAATGGTGAACTGAAGATAAGTCAGAAACGAGAATGATGATTTTTTTTTTTTTAATTTCCCATAGAAGAAAAGCAGAAAGGTGATGCTGATCCAGGAAATGCTAGTCAAGAGGAGGAGGAAGAGGAGGAGGAAGATGACAGGAAACGTGCATCAGAGGTAAGAGTGTTTGATATTTGAGGGAAGCTTGTGTGTTTTTTCCCTTAGTTTATGTAGAACAGACCTTACTACAGTGTTAAAAGTTAACCTGGCTCATGTGATACTCCCTCCCAGTATCAGAACTTTGGAAAACTTAATCACCCTGCAGAATAGGAGTTGGTGTGACCAACTTGAGCAGAGCTGGGCACCTTGCTAAAGGCACTGCCATAGAGCCTGCCTCAACAGAGGAGTGGGACTGCATGAAATGCATCTTCTTGAGGCAAAAGGCTTATTCAGCTTTGTGTGCAGCCAGGATGTGACCTTTTAGTGCTCCACACTGACATAATGGCTGACTTAAAAATGGGTGGAGTGTTGCTTGAAGTTAAAGGATTCTCCCAGCAGCAGAAGCTGTTGAGTGCTCCCAGCAAACAGTGTACATCCACTGTGAAAACAAGGACTTGGCTGTTTGCCACAAAGTAGTTACAGCAGTAGGTCCTTTCAAAAAGTAAATCCTAATGTAGGAGTGAAAGTAGATTATTCTTTGTAGGTCTTCACAAAATGGTTATTAAAGATAATCTTAGGTTTTATTTCCTTGATGTTTACACAAATTACTTTCTTGCAGGAGGAGGAAACTGTGAATAGATCACCCAGAAACAGAAAGCCAAGGAAAGATTGAAAAAAGTCATAAGAACTTGATCTGTGATTTTTTTTTTTTTTCTGTTTTGGTTTGGGTTTTTTTGTTTTGTTTTGAAACATGGTTCTGGGAGAGGACCTTGGACACCTTACATTGAAACTTGGACAAACTTTAAGGTTTCACCATCCACAGGTTCCAGTCACACTATCCAATGTAATGGAGTGTCTAGCAGTAAAATATTTGCAATCATCTGTTTTAAAGAGCATCATTCCTGTAGAAAGAATGCATTTAATATAATGGGCTGTGGATTTTGGAATGTAACATAACTAACCTTTTCATTTTTGGTTTTAAATATTCTTTTCTGTTTTTAAGTAGATTGGTAGAATTTTTCCAGTCTCAAACCTTGGCTTAATTTAATATATTAATTAGTGAAATATAACAATGAATCTTGAAAGTGCTAGGTGATAAAAAAATGCAGTTTTATAACTAGTTTTTTTTACAAATATGTAAATTCCTAAATGCACCGATGTCTTTATATCCCTTAAAATTTGGTAATTGTTTAAAGAAAAGTTATCAGTGTCTTTGACAACCCCTCTGACTTCAAAAGAAAAAACTAGGGGGGGTGTATGGGGAAACAAGTAGTGAAACTGTAATTAATTATCTTCATTCTTTTGGGGGGAGGGGAAAGAGGAAGAAGGGGTGGAAGGAGGGGGTTAGACAGTCTTTAGCATATGATACTGTGCATGGCTAAAGCCCCCGTCAAGTGTTGACAAACGATCTGGGATTTGGAGTGGGTCATCTTAATGTGGCATTTCATCCTGCAGAACTTGCAGATAACCGATTTTTGTTTGTTCTTGAGCTCTTTTCGTGAAGCTGAGGGTTTGGGGGGAGGTGTGGTTAGGCTACTTCCCCCTTTCCCCTCTGCTCAGCCGCCGATTCTTTCCTCTCTGCGTGACGATACGGCTCTTCCTGAGAGCAGCTCTGCCTCGGTTGCTGAAGCACTTCGTGTTCAGCAATTTGTCAAGCTTGATTTCATAGCTAGGCCTACTCCTTTCCAGGGTCCAAACACTGAATAAGACAGTGTCCCATATCCTCTCACTGTTGTCACTGTATGTCTGCTGTAGAAACGGGGGAGGTAGGCAGGTACACAAGTTGAACTGAGTATTTGTTAAGGAAAAAAAAAAAAAAAGAAAAAAAAAACCACAACCAAGATGTCAGTATTGTAGATGGGGAAGGAGCATGTGGAATATCTTAACTGGTATGTGAAACTGTTTAAGTCCTTTATCTGCTCTTCATGTAACAAGTGCATTCTAAATTATATTGTGAATGTTAGGGAGTTCCAATTCCAGCTGAATAAATTTTTTTAAAGCGTTGAGTCTATCACATTATACTGTTTCAAACACTTTTTTTGTGGAATGCAGGTGAGCACTACAAGAGCATTACCTCTGAAGGTGAAATGGATGTAATTCATTACACTGTACCAAATATGTTGGCGTTTGGATGTCTATATAGATAAACTTTTGCCTTTGTTTAGAGTGAAATTAAATGTCCTGAAATTACTCTTCTTGCACTGAATTTAAACACTCCAGTGTTGTTTGGTCATAGGATAGGTATAGTGTAGGGAATAATTCCCAGGGTTTGGGGAGGGAAGAGTGTTCCAATTACCTTGCAAACAATCTAACCAATTACTAAAAGACTCTTGTTTTGGGATTTTTTTTTTTTTTTGGTAAAACACCTTTTGCTGCCTGTCCTTATGTTGTATCCCTTGGTTGTTGTGTTTGAAATACTAGTGATCACAAATGCATAGCAGGATTTCTTGATCTTTCTGCAGTGTGCAAATAAACTATTGTAAGCAAGATACTGGAAGTAATTTCAGACTTCTGTTGGGAGCTGTTGCATGTTTAGAATGCTTTTGCCTGTTGAACACCTGGTAAATACTGCTCCTTATTGCAAATATAGCTTATACTCTGACATGGAAGATGTCATAACTTAAGCATTGCTACTGGCTTGTTCTCAGGACTGTATTTTTATCAAGGAGCAGCTGCTATTTATGACTCTCAGTCCTTTGAGATGAAGTATATGTAAATGGTTTCAATTCAGCTAACATTTTGAGCACAACATAAAAGTCTATTAATCAAATGGTTTTTTATCTTAATATGCAAATTGCCTTAAACTCCCAAACAACCCATGTGAATACATGTTCTTTCAAAGCATCAAAAGTGAACTTGAGATCTGCTATCAGCTTTTAAATAGTATTATATTAAAGCTAATTGTAAATCTACATTTGCTTCTGCTAAATCTGAAAAAGTCTCCTGTCTGCATGTTATGGCTTTTTTTGATACCTTAGTGTATGCTTTAAATAATCACTACAATAAATGAAGACTTTCCAAAATGGATAGACAACTCAAGTTACTTTTTATCCTGCTTTCTGGCTTGGGTGCCTCAGTTTGACCTCAGAATTGCTCTTATTTTTAAAGTCTTGGAGGAAAAAAATAGTCTTCTGCATATCCTGAGTGCTTTTAAAGCGTAAGCTGTGTGTCCTAAAGTGTAGTGAAGCTCCACCTTGAAGTGGTTTTGGAAGTGTTACAAATACTTAAAGGTGTATTTGGGCCTTTTGTGTCTGTGCACCCAAGGGTGGCGGCTCTTGAAAAGGATGCTGAACTTGATGTGCTATGTCTGAGGATGAGGGGGGTGTGTTAGACAGAGGTGGCAAATGAAAACATAAACCATTGGCTCTGAAGAACACGAGGCAGCAGAAGTGCTGGGAACAGTTTTTCTCCTGGAGCCGATGCTCCGGCAGGGAGTTGTGAATAAGGATGCAGCTAACCAACTAACCCTTCCCAAAGCGATGCTGGGTGTGATCTGACCTTGCTGGGGCTGGTGAACAGTGAATTGTCACAGCTTGAGGCTGTGACCTCTCAAGTGCATTTTGAAGGTCTGTTTATAAGATTGACTCCAGGGCCTGAGAAGGGCTTCTTGCTAGTGCTGACTGCTTGTAGTTGTACATTTCTGTGGTTGTCTCTCCTTCCTTACTCCTTCCTCACAAGCTCAGCTCCTTCTGTGAGGCTGTGGGTACATCCCTGGGTCTGGTGCCTGCTCTCTGCATCCCGAACTGCTGGTAAATGCCACTTCTTGCCTCGTGGTTTCAAAAAGGGGGTTTTTTGGTTCACTTTTTTTTTTTTTTTTTTTTTTGTGTTGCTGAACAAGGACTGTGATTTCATGTCCCTTTCAAACAGGTACTTGTAGATGCGACTTGAAAAAAAAAATGTAAAAACTAATCAATAAAGAAACTGAAATCTGTTTGGCTCTCTTTGTCTAATTAGCAAAGGTGGATCGGGTGACAGTGAGGTGAGCGGTGACTCTGCTTCTCCAGCGACGGGCAAGCTCGCGGTTTGACCCGAAAGCGGAGGTTCTGCAGTGCAGAGCCCTGTTTGGAGAGGGCTTTTCCCGGGATATCGGGACCCTGATCCCGCCTGGACGGGACGGGCTCTGCTCCGTGCCCGCCCCTCCATGTCAATCACCGCTGGCTCCGCCTCTCACA